>ML993906.1:0-99408 GCA_010093945.1 Delitschia confertaspora ATCC 74209
TACACCACCTATCTTCTACACCACCTATCTTCTACACCACCTATCTTCTACACCACCTATCTTCTACACCACCTATCTTCTACACCACCTATCTTCTACACCACCTATCTACACCAGTATGAGCCCAGTTGAAGACGCGCTTGAAGAAAAAGGATCACTGGGACCAAGAGGGTCTTCCTGCTATACTAAAATTGCTAATGTGGGATGTTGATCGCTCTTCGCCATAGCGGAGGCACCGGGCTGTTAGAACGTCCCATGCAGCCAAGGCAATCAACGAACCAACCAAAACTCAACCACCGACAAGAGCGGTAGCTTGTACGATATATTGAAGGGCTTACACACGAGGTTTACCTCCTACAAGGAACTCTGATACGGAATTACGCGTCAAACGTGGCTAAGAACCCTGTCAGCGAGAACTGGATTTACCTGCTTCATTCTTATTAAATGACTTTTCCCTCCATTATGTCTTAATCAACAATGACAGATGATTTGAGTAAATTCCGTAGTTTCCCCTAGAATTCTGATCCAAAGCAGCAACGTCGAGTACTGAAGAGGCTGTTTGAGAGAGATAGTCCAGCCATGTGGGTTTTTACGGGTTGCCAAAGTACCACGATTAACGGCGACTTGATTCTGAAAATTAAGCATATATAATATAAAACTTCTTGTATATGACAGCATGAAAAAACAAGAGGAGTATTCAACAGAATAACAGACTCCACCTTCTCTTACCAACCAAAAAAAACGGAGAATAACTTATTGTTTCTCTGGCACACCTTCCATGACCTTCTCCGTCGGCGTCTCCGTCCCCTCGGCGCCCTCTCCTTCGATGACTTCAGGCCTCCTCGGCGGCTTCTCCTTTCCGCTGATGTCTCGGAGAATGCGTTTAAACGTCTTAACACTCGTCCCCCTCCCCTCCCAAAGCGGATAGATCCCCACCGCACCCACGCTACAAAACATCCACAATATTCCCACAACAACCCACCCGGTAAAGAACTTCTTGCTGAAGATATACCCACTGCCGTACATCGGCATCGGCCAAAGCACCAAGAATGCGAGAGTCATGAAGACAGTCATCCAACGGGAAATACGAGAAGCTTTGTAGAGTTTGGCCTGCTCGGCTTCTTCTTCTATAACGCTGTGGTGACGCTCACCGGGGATCATTTCGAGATCGACGTGGGCGGCGGTCGCAAGGTCGTGGTCGTCACCTTTGCGGATAGCTTTCATGGATTGCCAGTCGTAGTTTTGGGGGCCGAGAGCGTATGTGAGGATGGGAATGAAGACAAGAGGTGACAGCAGCGCAACAACATTGCCAGCCAACATAGGGTCATTGGCACCAGTGGACGCAACGGTGAGCTCGCCGAACTGCTTCTGCGCAGTGACGAGCCAGGCAATAAGTGCGCAGGCGAAGCCCAAGGGTGGTGTAAGAGTTGCAGCCCACCAATTCTGCTTGCTCCACATGAGAGTCAAAGTGGCTGGGAGGACCGCGGCGGACACGATGACACCCATCAGGAGGTAGAGATAGCCCATGGAGATGCCAATATAGTAGAGGGCGGTGGACCAGGCGGCCATGGCGATGGCGAAGATGACAACCATGACGTGGGACATGTTAATAAGTTGGCGACCAGTGGCAGCAGGATTGATGTAGGTTTGGTAGAAGTCGTAAGTGAAGATGGACGAGACGGCAATGAGTTCCGCTGACATGGCAGAAGTTACGGCCATGAAGACAAGTAGAAGGACTGCTACAGCGCCACCTTTACCAAGCAAAGCAACGGCGGCAGTGGGGAGCACCAGACCAGCTGAGACGTCTGCATCAGCCATCCTGGCGGGATAGGTTGGAAAAACTGGGTTGCCTTCGAGGGCGAGGGCAGCGAGACCCATGGTAGTGGCACAGAGCCATGGGATGGCGAACCAACTCAGACCGCCAATGATGTATCCCGGAAGGGCATCGACTGGTGAGGCAGCTGCTGAAAGTTAGCCAACTTGTAAATTCTCGGGAAGTGGGCTATGAAGTTCACGTGACCGTGAAAGTTCACAGCCTCTCAAGAAAGAAGACTCACCGATCGCTTTGTTGTAGTAGCCATTATCACAGAAAACGGTGCCAAAGTTGCCAACAATGTTAATAACAAAGAAGATAGCCCCTTCCTTCGACCTCATAGTAAGATAGCTTCCCCCAGCATTCCCCTCAACCGGATGATCCTTAGCGGCCTGGACCAAGAGGTCAAACACCTTCCCCGGACTCCCCAAATGCTCATTAGTGGCATAGGTCGTAAACGCGAATAGGAGGATGATGATGAGGATGACGACTGTGTGTGCATAGTCGGTCAAAAAGGTCGCCTTGATACCACCAAACATAGTGTAAAGAACGACACCGACAGGGAGAAGGAAACAGGCAGCGGCTGTATGCATGCCTGTGAGGGATGTTACCACGGCGGAGCCGCCGGTCAAAAGCATAGATGTAACGAGAATGTTGGTGAAGAGACCGAAAACCATGAAGACGATGTGAGTAACGGCACCGTATCGGGCACGAATAACTTCAAGGAAGGTATGTGCGTTAGGAGCTCTTCTTTTGAGTTCGATGGCAATAGTTGCGAAGAGAATAATTTGAACCTATAACAGAGTTAATGGCATGATATAAGGTTGAAATGAAGAGAGACGAATAAACAGTATAATTCGAGCCAAAAGTAGAAACATGCTTAACGACTATCTTAGATAACCAATTATAATGTTGATGGAAATAATAAAGTCTAAAGTGTTAGATGTGAACTAAGAGGGGTGCAGTAAGGTAAAAATAAAGCTCTAAGGTGCCTAGAAGACATATAGAGAACAAAATAATAAAAATATTAGGCCAAAGGAGAGGAAACCTGACAAGGGAAAACAGAACACGCCTTAACGATTCTATCAAATTGAGATATATGATGTCTGAAGAAGACCAGCATGCCTGAAGAACTGGAAATGAATGGACTGAAGACCGAATGAAATCAACTCACAGTAGCACCACTCGCATACCAAAACGGTCCTGAGACACCATACCTATAAGCAACACCTGAAGACTGAAGAAGCGTAGCGGCCCAAGTCCAAGAAGAGACGACAGCGGAGGCAACGAGACCAGATTTGACGGTACGTCCAGCAGTGCTGAACATTTCCGAGGTTTGCAGCTCATAGTTGTATCTATAACATGTTAGTTTAAATTCTGATGTCTCCGATTTGTTGGAGCTTTTGGAATTCGGTAGAGCGTCCGATATAACCAAGTCTTGAGACAGAATCGAGAATCACGCACCTCTTTAGAACAAAAGTCGTAAGAATCATAGCAAATCTATATCCTTGTCAGCTCCAACAGTTCAATGGTCTACGGCTGTATCATCACTCACGCAAAAGCGAAGCCCAGCCCAATAACGATACCATATCCGACACCTTGTCCAAGAGGAGTAGTCGACATAGCTACAGTGGTTGATCAATCAATATCCGAACCTGTATTCGGTCAAACCTGATAGAATCGAAACCACCTCTTAAAGTCTAAAGAGGCAGGTGTGACAACTGTTTCCGGCTTCCCAGGGACGAGCGCGACCTAGATATATAAGGGTACCGCCGAGCTTTCTTCTCCGGTCCAAGATGAATCTCAGCGCCCGGTAACGGCTCAGAATACGGAGGAAAGGTGGATAGAATATGATGGATATCGGAGGCTAGACAAAGGGCTAAAGCTTAAGATAGAAGAAGAAAGCTGGCGAGAGATAGCTGAGGTAGAACTATCACAGTGATGACTTACTCACTATTCGTATATTTGGGTGCAGCATGCAGGGCTTGCCGTGGGCCGCAGTCCTTGCCGATTAGTCGAGACATGGTTTGCGGAGATAAACGTGGGGACCAAAGGCTGAATGTTCGAACTGACAGCAAAATGATGGACGAATCTGATGGATAGGAAGTGTGAGATGAAGAGTGATGGACGCACCCCGGTTCCACACTGATAAGGGAACCGAATGCATACATAGCCTTTGATAAGACACGAAAACTGTAGGAGACTTATTTAGTCACTTCAACTCCCACTCATTCGACCACTCAGAGGGCTTTCATCATCGACGACTAAATCATTACTGAGGCGATTCCCTGCGTGAAGTTAACTTGCGGGTAGGAAGGGAGCTGTGGGCATATGTGGACAGCATTCGCAGCTCTCCGCAGTCCGAACGCCGCAATCTGCAAAAGAGTAAGCACACTTTCGTTAAACCACGTCTCGCCAGCGCCATAGCAAGCTGAATAAGGGATCAAATTCTGGGCGTGGGCCAAACCTTTCGACACAAGCGTCAAAAAAGCAAGTGTTTGTTGAAGGCAGAACAGCTCAGGGCTATGGAGAGCTCCCTCTGAACAGAGGTCAGATAGTGATCATAGCTCCTTCCCGCCTCCGCTTCCTCTGATTGGCCATTCACCTAGCCTTATCTCGACGACTGTCATTACTGTTTCACTCCGAACACGAAATGTGGGATGTAGGCGATCGGATACTTGATTGAGTTGATAATGCACCTAGATGATTCCGGCAGATAGGCTGATACCGTATGTATGTATGCTGTACCACACTTGTGGTCCCGTCCATCGTATGGGTGATGTCGAATTCTCCCACCGAATGGAAGTTTGTCATCTCTTATATGAGGTGATGATGTCCGGGTAAACATATTGAAGCTTTGATCCTGAGACGATCTAATAGTTTAGCAACGTATAACCGAGGGAGGCGAAAAGTTTCCGGACGCTCAGAACCATATCACCAGGTACCGATACAGAGGACAGTGGATCTTTTCGGTGTTGCTCGTGGGGTCCGTTCAAAGTTGCCATCCGATATCGTCCGGAACACGTCTTGACCATTCCTCTACATCCCATCCGCCCTGCAAGCCTATCCAATGCCTCTCGTTAAATGCACATATATACATGCATCTACGGCCTTTCAGGCTTTTCGAAGTGCGAGTTCGAGATTTTGAAATGTAGGGTTTTACGTTTCTCCAGCTTAGATATGCAGGCCCTCTCCCCAAGATGGAAAATAGACATGAGAGCAACAAGCTTCAGTGGTCCCCGTTGCCTAAAACGAAACGAAAGTTGTATCTCGACTCTCATCGATGGACAGATACAGGCAGGCTCCCGATCCCCGTAGTAACTCTAACAATCCAATGAACCCAACCCTCTTTTTCCTGCGCTACGTCCTCCAGCTCCCTAACCCTATCCTCCACAAAATCAACCTGTCGCTCCAACTCAGTAACCCCATCATCTACATCATCGACCTTACTTCTCAAAGTATTAATCTCGTACTCCAGTTTCGCGCCCAGGGTGTCAATATCTCGGATGGCTTCTTGCAACTGCGATCTCTCGCGAGATATGATTTCATGCGCGTCCTCTCGAAGGGAGTGATATTCCTCTAGCCGACGGTAGTACATGTCGTCCAATTCCTGGAGGTCCTGATCCGCCTGTTCATTCAGTTGCTGGACGTTTGTGATTTGGCCTTCAACCCAAACTGCGTCAATACTGCGCAGAAGAGCAAGGCGTTCCCGCAAGTGTTTAGCTTCATTGGCGAGTGCTGTTTGCTTTGCCAATTCGGTTTGTGGAGGACTGTTAGGGGTGTCGTCCCCTTCCGTGGATGTTAGTAGGCTTGGCCAAGTCAGGACACTCTCCTCGGCAATACTGAAAGATAAGTGTCGAGGCCACCAACCGTCGTTCCGGTTCTCGGTCTGATAAGGCCCTAGGTGCTCCGAACTTTGAGTGCGGCGAAGAAGAGGGCCGATGTTTTGTGCATCATATGATGGGAGTAGATTTGGGAGGACAACCCCTCGGATTGATCCCGCGACCGAATCTTCCACAGTTGGCGGTTTGGAAGAATCTTCATCCTCCGCCTCCTCCAATTTTGCAGCAACCTCCGTCACACTTTTGGTATCCCTGTGCACATCGCTGGATTTATATTGCCCAAGTGCGGTTCCGGACTCGTGTGGTGTCTGTGTCAAGGTCTTCGCGAAAGACGCTTCGGACTCGGGAACCCATCGGCTATGGCCATGGAAAGGACCGGTAACGGTGGGGGTGATAAACTCAAGGTCCTGTGATAGTTGGGTATTCTGCCCTGTAGTTAAGGTATCTGTTGTCTTGGCATGCTTCATGTAGGCTGGTCGGTGGTCCGATTTCACGTGATGTGAAGAGACATCGTTCTCATCTTTTGAATATCGTTGGTGGTGACGTCGGCCAACAACCGCTTTTTCAAGTTTACCGGTAGCTCTCTTAAGAGCGGCTCGTTTTGAGAAGGGATCCTTTTCAGAACCCTCCACAGAAGCCGTAATTTCGGGAGCCTGCTTATCTCCTTCCGTGGTAATCTCGCGTCTTAATCCGTCGTTGTCAACTGCAGTTTCCTTTTTCGTTGGCTTTGAGTGACCGTGATCGTCCGCAGAGACGCCCTCTTCACCAGGAACACGATCGAACATGGCCCCGGTAGTAGTTTTTCGCGGTTTCCCATACCATAGCCACTTAGAACGCTCTCCTTGTACGAGCTCGACAAACCGATCGAGATCCACCGTTTCTATATCAGCAATTCCACCTTTATCACGGACACCGACCATCCCCATGACCATTTCTCCGCCCTTCCCACCAAGTTCAGCCACAGTCGATTTCAAGGCACGAGGTATGGTCCAGTCCTCTCCGCTCGCGGCTTTGGCTGTAACTTTGCGCAGTCGCTCCAGGGTCATCCGATCCAGCCGGCGGGTTCTTTGTATTCGTTGTGATTTCTGAAAGTATGCAATGCCCCTTTTAGTACTTTCGATATCGAAAACGTCCTTAGCAACTGGAGCATTGTAGGCACTTAATCGGTTCCGAGCACCCATGAGCATCCCTAATAACGCAGCAACGGTAGTAGGGCCGAGAATACCATCGTGTGGTTCCACCGCGTGATATTCTGATCCAAACTCCACCCACCAATCATTAATCGCCTTCTCAGTGACGTCGCAAAGCAGCCCATCAGCGTAGCCAGGCTCTAACTTCCCGAACAAGACTAGCGCCGCCTGACACAGCTTGACAAGCTCAATGACGGAGCCATTCAATGGGATCTTGTCGCTTGTTCTGTAGAGCTGCTGGAACTTGGCTTTGGTGGCATCAGTGGGTGGAGCAAGTTTGATTCCGAGACGTCCGGAGCACCCTAATCTCTTCAAATCTTCATTTACGAAAAACAGCTCCCTGTATTTACTGACATCCCCTTCCGGAATAGGAATTACCGTCAAAGACGAGGGAAAAATGCTTAAATTTGTGACCATCAAGGTCCCCAAGTGTGTTTCCTTTGCTCGTGCGTAATAGCCACTTAACTCTTTGAAATACAACCTCAGTTCCGGAGACCATATCGATTGATCCGTAGGCACGCTCAGTACGCTTGCAACGACGGAGTCATTGGGATCCCCAGTGTAAGTTGTGATAATGAAGGTTGGGTCGTTCCTGCAGCATGCCCATTGTTCGACGAGGTAGAGTTCGTAGCCTTCAAGCTTTTGTCGGCGGGCAAGGACGGTAACAGAAGGGTCTCCGGCGATATAGCTGTCATAGTTTTTAGCAATCAGTCCACAAGTGCCAGGAACGACTGCGGATCATACCTGAACGCAACAGGGTCCGTAAAGACGAACCGTTGATGTCCCGAAGCAACTGAAGAACTGTTCCTTACGCCCGCCGTAGAAGCTGTCTCCGGCGATACAGAGTCCATTTGCTGCTGCTCGGCAGATTCAAAAGCAGGATTCGACTCGGAGATGGGTATCTGCTGAGGAACGCGAGTGCGGAAATCGTCATCCCTATAGCGGGGGGTGATAGAGGAAACTGTAAACGACATCTCTGTCACTGCCAAAGAATCTAGCTTGGTGAATAAATGTATAAAACTGCTTGTGCAGTCCGCTTCATGGTGACGGTACCGGCCCCAAGCGGAGGCACTGGTTGACCGTGGAGAAGAAAGATAGAAGGCTTATTCAATCGAAATGGAACAGTACTATTCTCGAAACATGCATATTCAGTGATTTGAACAAAAGATATGAAAGCGAAGGTAGGTCGTTGGTAGGAGTGATGGAGGTGGGTGAAAGAAGCTCAGCACCAAATTAGGGTGTCATGGCGCTCGGTCGTTCCCCACGTCAGTCGTTCACGTTGGCTCCGACCCTGCTCCGATCACCAACGAAGCTCACTTGGAACCTCCACCGCAAACCAGCACGCCACCAGCCCTCAAATGGCTCCTCACCACGGCTATTTGCGTGCTTTCGATATCTCTGCACTCTAACCAACTGCTCGCTTTCATATTTTAACCAATAACCTCTCAATATTATTCTACTACTGGCTGCAGCCCGCAACTGACCCTCCACTGCCGCGGCCCGCCATGGATGCTCTAAAGGATGAAGTAGAGCTTCTCTTGAAGAACGATAACTTAGGGCGAACTATTAAGGATGTTCGGAATACGCTCGATCTCCTCATAAACGCGCGTAATAAGGTTGCAGCAGGTAAGCGTCAAAAATCGCCTTTCATCAGTGAATGCAGAGCTAACTGTTTGTCTCTATAGATCCCCAAGCAGCACCGATGGGCCTTGCGAAGCTCCAAACTCCAGCTAAACAGACCTTGGACTCCGTTCACGAGTCTCTTAAGAAAATCAATGGTCGTGCCAACAAATACTCGAAGGCACTGGACAAGGTACTTATGGAACGCCTATGGGAATCGTCTGCTAACGATTTATACCTAGAAATTCAAGGATAAGCCTCTTCCAGGCACGGAGAACGATGCCCTCTCCTCACATCCCTCCCTTATAAACCGAGCTATTGCCATGCACCTCCTCCGCGAAGGGCAGTTTTCTGTGGCGTCGACTTTCATTGAAGAAGCAAAAGCCCACCCTCCACATCCTGAACCAACAGCCGGTACACCGAATCCATACCTACAAGAGGCTCATGATAATGAAGTCGCTAATGGAGCGTTTGACTCAAAGAAACTTCAAGAGGATTTTGCGGAAATGTACCACATCCTACACGAATTACGAGAAAATAGAAACCTCGAGCCAGCTATAATATGGGCCCGAGACCGGAGTGACCTACTGGAGTCTCGTGGAAGCAACCTAGAGTTTGAGCTGTGCCGGCTTCATTTTGTCTGTCTATTCGTTGGACAGGATGAGTACGGATACCCGACCGACTCAACCGAAGGGCCGATGCGAGCATGGGAATACGCCAGAAGGGAATTTGTCCCTTTCTCCCGCCGATACGCTCGTGAGGTGCAACAGCTGATGGGTGCGCTTGCATATTACGAGAATGTCGCCGATTCTCCTTACCGGATGTACTTCTTCAACGACTCCGCCTGGGAAGAAGTAGCCACATCCTTCACCCGCGAATTCTGCTCTCTCTTGGGCCTCTCCGCTGACTCTCCCTTATATATCGCCGTCACAGCTGGGGCCATCGCTCTCCCAGCCCTGCTGAAAATGCAAAACCTCATGAGCCTAACACGCGCAGAATGGACAACCCAACACGAATTGGCTGTAAGCCCTCCCCTTTACCCTCTTTACGCGTATCCAACTAATTCGTCAAAAGGTCGAAATCCCGCTCCCACCCTCATTCCATTTCCACTCCATCTTTGTCTGCCCCGTCGCCAAAGAACAGTGTACGGACCAAAACCCGCCAATGATGATGCCGTGTGGTCACGTGGTGTGCAAAGAGACATTGGATAAGCTGAGCAAAGGGTCGAAATTCAAATGCCCGTATTGTCCTGGAGAGTCGTTGCCGAAGGAGGCGAAGAAGGTGTTCTTGTAGCATATGAGACCTTCAGTTTTTTTGGTTTGGAATGAGCGTTTGGCGTTGATGGATGAGAAGCATGGGATTGGTGCAAACATAGAATGTGCTCAGAAATGACATTTTATGGGGGCCTTTTCGGTTTAGGGGGCCAGGCGTTAGGGTTTCGGTTTCTGGTTTGGATGGCTTAGGCTGGGGTTTCACCGTTTCACAGGGCGATTGGGACGCTCCACATCTTTTATTCGGTACATTATTAACCTCTATCGGCTGTACCCATAGGATAATATATTATCTACTTCTAGCAGGCATCTCTATATAGAGAGCTTATTCGTAGATCTCTTTATTAAACGGTTTATATTCTTATACTTTACCTTATATTTTTTTCTATCTTTTTGCCTTCTATCTTTTTCTATCTTTTTACCTTCTATCTTTTTATCTCTTATCTCTCTTTATCCTTTTACCTTCTCTCTCTATTTATTTCCAATTCTCTCTTTCTTCGAATTCTCCCTTTGTTTCTCAGCCTTCTGATTCCTACAGTACAGCATCCTCAATCACGTTAACCTGTTCCTGGGCCGTGATAATAATAAAGATTGAAGGGGCCTGCACTTAGTACCAAGGCTATCGCGCACGCACTACGCCTGAGGCACTTTGGGAATCGTCATCAGGCCGCATCCCGTCGCGTCCCGTCGCGTCGCTCCCTCACCACCCTTGGGTTCCTATGCCTCCACATTCCTGTTGTTTCTTAATCTCACCTACAAGTCCCTCACGGCCTTTCTTTGCGAGACCAGTATGTAGACTCTGTTTAAGTAGGGATATTCGACTAACAGCATCACAAATTTTGGTAGTCACCATGTTCTCTAACTGCTCCTTCAGGCACATCCCGACTCTCTTTGTTGCTACAACCACCATTTTCGGGGGCATCATCCCCTTCGTCAATTCTCAGTACACAATCGAGGAGCTTGACCTACCCAAACGCATCGTCATCTCGAAAGAAGCTCATCTGGTCATGATTCTAAGCTCGGCCAGCTTACCGTTTTAGGGGCTCTTGTGTTCACGTTCCATTTCTAAGAGAAACTTCCGGAGGTTGACACCGTCATGATCATTATGGGTTGTTACTTAGGCACAGTGGATGGCTACGTGTGCTGGACTGAAGGGTTCCAAATAAGGCAATCTCCCACCCCGTTTCTGGACTTTTGATTGCCTCCTGGGGCTGGTTTGGAATGACTGCTGGTTCTTGAATTGGAGGAAATCAGGGGCGTGAGGCCATTCCGGGTAGGCATGAACAATATATCCTCCTCGACTGTTCAAGGATATGATATCTGCCGGTGGATTCATCATCATATTTTTATGCACCATCCTCGTCTAGGCGTCGTCATACTTCCTTCACGCTATTTCCAAGCCGTTAAACAGCCGTCTCCGCTTGGACCAGCAGCTATATAACACTGCATCTCCTTAGGTTTATATTGAATGCCGTCGGATCTGGTATGCGCTCTACCCTTAACTAATATTACAGCCCTTGAGCAGCTTGGGTCGGCCAGAAAGTTATTGTATCTGATGGAATCGGAATCATTTTTGTAATAATAATGCCTTCCACTCTTGCACTACTTCAAGAAGCGGATGTTGCTGTCGCTACTGGTACATATTCTTTTGTCCACTGCTTGAACCCCCGCGTCCCTTCTCCTTCAATATCTCCGGAAGCTCTGTAGTGCCTGTCTTTAAAAGAAGATTCGCACTTGGCTGGACATAGTTGGGGCAGAACGCCAGGATATGTTGGAGTGTTTGCCATCCGGTCCCACACGGACAGCCTGAGGTGATTCCCGGGACTCCAATCCTCGCTAGCCAGTCATTCTGTCCAAGGACTTCAGTACGAAGTAGAAAGACTGCAGTTGCTTCATGTTTAGGAAGACTGTCATAGAGATGTAGCGGCTGGCTTTCCTATCCCCCCAGGTGGCTGCATTCCGGTCAGCTTTATTGGCTTCCCGCTGCCACCTCTCTTTCTATGCCGCTAACACTGCCTTGTCGATAGCTATGTATTTGCGATAGTCCTGGACTGTTCTGCCTTGCTTTGATCTAGAGCCAGCTCTTTTAACAACTTCATATTTTTCGACTGCCTCTTGTGCTCTGGATCGAAGCTGATCAATTTCAGTGGCGGGTTGTTCAATCTAGCGGGTAGGACGTCCCTTTCTGTAGCTCTTTCCAATTTGCCTAGCTACTATCCAAATCTTTTCGATATTCTCCTTGATTTGTTTTGTGACCGGATGATTTGTAGTCACTGCTACCCTTATTTTCGCCAGTGATTCCAGATATAGACCGATTGGCATCGTTTCACTTTCCTTCTCTATTGCTGCTATAGGGGTCCTCTTGTATACCCCAAGCACCTTTTGAAGGCATTTATTTTGAATTATCTGTAGCTGAGCAGTTTAGATAGGGCAATTGCTGAATCATACGCTTGAACAGCCCAGACTTGTGCGCCATAGGTCATGATCGACCTTACGACTGCTGAATATAGTCGTTTTGAGCGCCGCACTGACGGGCCCCATGTGGAAACGCATATACGAGTCCTAGACTCAAATGCAGCGGCCCCCTTAGCCGCCGCTTGTCCTATATGGCTCTTCCACGACAGGGACGAATCCAACCATACCCCTAAGACCCGGAGAGAGGAGCCGAGCTCGGCGCCTTGGCAGTTAATTTGGACAGTAGGCTTCAGGTCTTCAGTAGCTTTGCGGTTTTTCGTGAAATATATTAATTGGTATTTTTCTGACGCAAATCTGGCCCAAACCGCTTTGCCCATGCCATACACTTCTCGCGTGCTTTAGTAAGCCTTTTGCAGTTTTCCGCAGCTGTGTTGCCCCAAGTGATAAGGGTGGTATCATCCACAAAACCAAATCCAGTAACCTCCGAGTTAACAGTCTTAAACTCCTCGAGTAGATTAGCAATAAAGAATAGGAAAAGCACTGGGGAGAGGGTAGGCCCTTGAGGAATCCCTGTTTCTCTTTGGAACCATTTGCTTTCAAAATCACCGAATGTGATACGTGTTCGCCGCCCTGCGAGAAAGGATAATATCGTCTGTACAATCTATTCAGGGAATCCTTTTCGTCTGAGCACCCATACTAATCTCTCATGAGAGACAATCTTCTTCTTTGCAGCCCATGCAGTTTGGATGCTTCCTGTCAGAAGTTCTAATGCTGAGAGGGTTGATCGCTTCTTTCTCGCTCTCATATGGTTCCATGGAAGAAAGCCTCGAGCTTCAGCTTCCTTGATGATCCTATTAGCTATTATCTTCTCGATTATTTTAGCAATCGTATTTTCGAGAGCAATGGGACGATAGCTCCCTGGGAGAGAGTAGTCTTTTTTCTTTTCCTTTCGAAGGACCACTGTCGTAGACTTCTTAAACGAATCAGGAGTGCCTCCGCCTGCAGAATACCAGTAATCGTCTGTGCCAGCTCTTTCAGGATCGTTTCTTGTATTGCCTTCCAGACTTTGTTTTAGATATAGAAATAATATATATCCTTTAGAAAGCCAAAAAGGGTTGAAGTCTAGAAGTTTCGTGGGATCTAAGTATAAAAAGTTCTTTAGTATATAGGAGCGTTGCGTTATAACTCAGGGGGGAGAAATGCATACTCTTAGGAGATACCGGATTTGAATACCTCAACACTACTCAAAATTTATCTTCTCCTTAATCACCTAGAATCGAAATAAAACTATATTAAGAAGAACCAGCGAGATATAAGAAGTGATATATACCGACTCCAAAGCGGGAGGCTCACATAGCAGTACGAATAGAAGATATAGTATTCTTTGCCAACTTTAAACCGATAATATCCGTATATATATCTCTCCTAGTCCTGTTCGTATACGTAGCATTACTAAAAGATGAACCTCAAGTTCTATCCTACGAAGCCGGGTACTACCAATAATCATATCTAATTATACTCCACCTATCGTATTATCCCTCTCTACCCTTAAAAATTCGTACAAACAGCACCAAACTTCCTATTACTCAATGGCTGAGGGAAGACACCATTATCAAGTAATTGGAAAAGGTCCCACTCCCCCGCCGTCCGTCCTTCCGTCTTAAAATTCCAAAAAATCCACCCCTGCGTCAATCCCTCATACGCCTGCAACTGCGCCTCAATAAACCCCCTCACATCATCCTTATACGTCTGGCTCCAGCTCCTCACATCCCCCGTCTTGCCCGCACAATTCCCCACATACCACGACCCAGGGAATTCCCCCTGGTAGCGGGATCCGGTGCCACGGCCGTTCAGCCACGGAGCGCAGTCTGTCATAGCGCCGCTCCACTCCCCAATGAACGTCCATTTATCCGCGCCAGTGTACTGCTGCACGGAGTTGCAGACGGCCTGGCGTTGCTGCCAAGGCTCGCGGGAGACTTGGTCGGGGGAGAAGACGTAATACTCATGGTGGTCCATAGCGACATTCTGCGCATTATTATCACTCGGAGTGAGGAACCCGTTCCACGTATTCGGGGGCTTAAATCCATCGTGCAGGATTACTGGAGTATCCGAGATTTCGCGGACTTGTCCGTAGCCGTCGCGGTAGAATTGGCGAACGGTGCCTTCGTTTAGGTCGCCATTTGTCATGAGGGGTTCGTTTAGGAGCTGGACGCCGATGACGACGTCTTGGTAGCCTTTTTGGGCGTATTTTTTGGAGATGGTGTTGAGGACACGGAGAGTTTGCGCTGTAGTGTCGCCGCCTGTCCAGTTGATTCCGCCTTTTTGACCAGAGTTGTCGAAGCCATTTTGCGAGCCGGGGGCGCCGTGCAGGTCGATGATGATTTTCAGGCCGAGACTACGGCTCCAGTCGACAGCAGCGTCTATGTAATCGGCAGCGCCCTGTACATAAGGAGTGCCGAGGGTGTCGTAGGCCCAGAAGCCGATGGGAATGCGAACGACGTTGAACCCGGCTTGGGCGATTTTGTTGAAGTCGTTCCAATTGCACCAGGTGTTCCAGTGATCGCGGAGGATGCGGAGAGCTGCGTCGTGGCCGAGTTTTTGGCCAAGGGTGAATTCGTCGACGATCGAAGGGTCGAGGGGGGCGAAGAGGGAGGGGGTGATCCAGCTGTGAGCGGTTAGCGATGTGCTTTGGTTCTACGGAACTCGGCGAGAGCGAAAAGTAATTTACTGATTGAGTGATTGAGTGGGACTTGGGTGGGCGATTGGAGCAAGTGACTTACGGTTCAAGAACTAGCCATCCTCCAATATTTACACCTCTGATCTTTTCTGATCCCCATTTGAATGCAACTCCGCGTTTGTCAGGACTAGGAGAGGGGTCAGCCAAATTCGATCAATGGCGAGCCGCGCGGTCATAAATATCAAAGTCAATTGGGGAAAAATGAGAAGATGACATTGAATGCAACAGTCCCGCTCCTCCGTCCTTGAGAGCCCTCCATGGTTACAGAACGATGTGACCTTGATAATTCTTAAGATACCCTCTCGCGCGCATATAGCTCTAAAAAGAATTAGGAGATAGGGAGACTTACGTCGGACTAGCAAAAGCCGTTCGAAGAGCAAGCGCAGCCGATATTACGCTTTTGAGCAGCATTATGTACAACTACCTTTTTAAATTTGTGTATGGAAGGTATAACAGTCTCAAGTAGTATCTATCCAATAAATAAGAAACGAAGAATGTAGATCTCCGTAAATAAAAAAGGCGTTGTTTTTCTACAATCGAGGGAGGAATGCAACTAACGTTACACGCTCGGCCTGATAATAGTGGTTTGAAGGCGAATGTGAGCGAATGAATGACCAGCGCTGAGTGAATATTATTTTAGAGGAAATCAAGTGAAAAAGACGTATAAGGTGATCTAGCGCCACCTGGGAACAAATGTATGTATGCTGAAGTGTTCAAACTTGTTGGGAACAAACGAGGGGATATGCCGATGTAAGCATTAATCGAACTGTAGGACTGCGTCAGAGCGAGCGAGCGACAACGAGAACAACCAAAGGGTGGAGCGAAAATAATTGAAAGAGTGGAAACCCCAGGACAACATCCCTCTCTCAGGATGGGCATCGGGAGATATACTTAGACGCGAATCGAATGTACCAGCCAGGGGTAATTCACAGATGATTTTCAGGCCGACCTAGCTACGATCCCAGTCCCATCTCCATCATCATGGGTTATGCGAGGGGAGTCGTCACGAGCAAAAGACGATAATCAGATGCCGACAACATGGGCATCTCCTACGTGGCACATCGACCTGCAAGCATCAAAGGAAAAGGTGAGACAGCTTGGCGAGGCAACCATACGGATTCAGTATCGTCAAAAACCGGGTAGATCAAGTATGGAACCAAGGGCGAGGGAAATCCTCGTGGCTTGATATCGAAATCCATAACTTCTGCGAAGAAATTGAGGCTGTGCTGGATGTGCTGTTGGTTGAAAGTGTGATGGAGGAACGGGTGTGGGATATAGGCTCGCTTGTCCCCGCCAGTTGTCCTCAATGAACGCGGCAGCAAATAGATGATCTTCATCACAGAATTCGCCTCTTCGACATTTCGATATCCCGGAAACTGCAATATCGCTTCGCCTCATCCATATTGGGAGTATCAAGGGGCAATAACCTGTGAGAAGGTCATTTGGAAGAAATGAAGTTGCATTCTCCCTTTCATCTGACGTACCAATCAATATAGCAGATGGGATTGTCCAATTAATTGAGAAACAACTCTGGAAAATCCTGATCTTGTGTTTTGCTATTGCAGGGCTATGAGGATTATAGGACCCTATCATTTCGCCTCGTCTCACATTGCCACGTTCAGCCACCCTCACACGACAGGGACCGTTACCGAGGAGTAGTTCACATATTACGGCCTTCATTGATTTACGAACAGCTTGTATAGCGTTCGATGGACCAAAGAGGTTCGAATAAGCTCTTTTTGGGGAAGACTAAGCACGGTGAAGGATGAGGCGACGTCTAAACAAGGTGAAGGATGAGGCGACGTCTAAACAAGGTGAAGGATGACTTGTCTCGTGGCGCCGCGGCACCGCTGCCAAGCTCGTAATAGCCGTGTGGAATACGAGCGAAGAGACGAGCGTGGAGGTAATACACATGCTAAAGTTGACTTCGTACTTGTAAAATATGGACAGGAGAAGGAGACAATTGGATAATTAAAAGGAGATATTCTGATAAGAGAAACTTCGTTCATGAAAAGACATACAATCAAGGAACTCAAACCGTACGCCCTTAGATCCATCCATAACACCAACCGGATTGTCGTGCGCTTACCCTTAATGATGCTTATGTACTCCCTGCGAAGCTAAGAGTCTTATCTAGAAACCTAAAGGACGCAAATATCAGTACCAGTCCTGTCCGTAAAATATTAGAGCGCGCTTACCTCATGAATAGATTGTCTCTCAATGATAGACTTCTGCTTCTCATTCCGCATAATACGATAATACGTATCCGTAAACTCCGCACACTGCATGTTCTTCAAGAACTCTTCGTCGTGAGTAATGACAATGAGCTGGAAATTGGCCTGTTTCCTGCGAATCTTAATGATTTCTGCCAAAGAACTCGCAAGAGCGACGATATTGTTGGAATCGAGATTGGTAGTAGGTTCATCGAGGGCAATGAGCCCGCAATTGACTCCGAAGCACTCTGCAAGAGCAAGACGAATGATGATACTTGCGAGGACCTTTTGACCAGCACTGCATCGCCCACGCATATCCATCTCTGCATCCTGTTTGCACATGACTACACGGTAGTTATAAGACCGGTTGCCTTTGGCTGTTTCATTATCCGATCGGATCATGATGGTGTCGATATCCGTGCCCTGGTACGTCTTTTTCCATAACTCCTCGACGATGCGGTTGATTTCCTCCATCTTGAGGGTATGGTATTTCATAATGGCCTTGTCCAACGCTCCTCCGTACCGACCCAGATCCTCTACAGCAGCCTTCGTAGTCTCTACCTTAATATGTGCCTCGCGGAATTTGTATGCGGCATTCCTATACTCGGATTCCCACTCTTGGATGAGCTCTTTTAATTGCTCATCTTTGGTTCCTAAAACCCCACAAAGCGTGTTCTCTTGAGCCTTCAGCTTATTCCACGTATGCTGGAATTGGGCACCCTCCTCCTCATACCGCTCTTTATCAGCTTCGGCGTTTCGAGCCGCGAGTTCTTCGATTTCCCCCTTGAGTTTGTCTACGTCCCGCTTGGCGCGTCTGTACCGTAGATTGTCATTGATGGACCGTTTTGTATCATCCGTGTCTCGCAGGGTATCCTCGACCTTCTTGTACTGCTTGGTGGCTTGATTAATCTCTGTCTCAGTACGATCGATTTCACCTTGGAGATTTTCCATTTCTCGATGCGCTCGAGCCAGTTGTTGAGGACCACCTCTATCAATATAAGCGTTAATGTCTTGCTCTATGGACGTGAGTTGCCTGACACTATCCGCGAATTTGGACACGTCGTCTTGCAGGCGCTCAACACGCTCATTACCCCGACGGGTAGTGTCATCGAGCTTCAACTGGGCTTGTTCGATTTGGGGGACGAGAGTCTGGATATCTCTGTCAAATCCTCGGGTGGCCTCCCTCTGCTCGTTGTTGCGAGACTTTAATTCATCAATGCGCCCGGCCAGATCTCGCTTCTCTTTCAACTGTGATTGGGCGTTACTCAAATCGGCAATGAGATCTCGAACCCTCAGTTCCAAGCCATTGATCTGGTTCTTTGCCCTCTCCCTATCGCCTTGCAAACGGGTAAGAGAAGCTTTGGCAGTGCGGATCTCTTCATTGACTTTCCTAGAATCCTCCTGGATAGCCTCAATGCTTCTTGACATTCCGGCCGCTTTTTGTTTCTCAGCCATATCTTGGATCTCCCTCTCAAGACGCCGAGCATCATTATGGTAATTCACGATTGACTGCACAATCTTAGAGAGAGATTCGACATCCTGCTTAGATGATTGTAATTCTTGGATGACCGAGTCTTGTTCTTCAAGCTCTTGGTTAGCCGATTCACGTTCTGAGGCCAGTTTGGCCAACTGTGTTTGTATTTCTGGGATTTCGTGGTCTCTCAGCCGAGTCCAGATTTCATAGCTCGTCTTTGCGTTTCTCAGTTGCTCCAGCTCGGCTAACGTTACTTCAGAGCCACGCTGTTCCATACCCTTCTTGTTCCTGTCGATATTTCGTTGGACTCTTTCGAAAAATCCTTTAACAGTAAAGTCATCCTGCTTATCGTCTCGCAGAGTCCGCTCACAAAGGCGACAGATGTTGTGTTTCTTTCCGGTCTCGTAACACTCCCGGTAGAAGTCAAACACGACTTGAAATTTTGCGACATCGGTGTGCGCCAGGTCATACTCTTCCTCGTAACCCCCAAGAATGTCTTCAAACTCAGAGGGATCAGCATCTTCTCCCACAGCCTCTTGCACAATTTTTTCAGCCTCTTTGACTTCTTTGCATTTCTTTTCGCGGCTCTCCTCCTCCCGGGATATCTGATAGGTGATTTGGTCAAGCTTGCTAGAACTCACGTCACGTATAGTTTCCGCCTCTCTAACTGCGGACGCTTTTCGGGAGAGCATTCGTTCAAATGCAGGTTCAAGAGAGGCAGGCTCCCATTCCGAGGCCACCACTTCTGTGATACGGGTCCCATGAGCACCTATCATTGTCTCTAGCTTATGCTTGGTTTCCTTCAACTGGCCTTGCCTATACTCGATTTGAGCTGTGTCGCGTGCGAACCGGGTAGCTTCGCCGAGTTCCTCGTCAAGCCCCTCTTTCTTCTCATCCAAGGTTCGCAACTGAACTTCTGCCTCTCGGATTTGACCGTCTAGGTTCGCATTGTCGTAGTCGGCTCTGGTCTTACGTAACCTTTTCTCGGTGTCCTCCTTCTTCTCGACAAGTACGGCCTCACCGCCTTCATCAATATCAATTCTGTCCATCTTTGTCTGGAAAGTTGCAATCTGCTGCTCATTCGTGGAAATCTGAGAACGTGCCCACTCTTTGCTCTGGTTCAGCGCCGATTTCCGTTCGTTCAATTGATTCAGCGTGTCCTGAACCTTTCGGATCTCTTCCCGTGTCTCCAGTCTTGCGCGGTCAAGGGACCTGTTTTGGTCTCTAGACATCTTTCCGATAATTTCCTTGAACTCGGCTATCTTATCATTACTGACATCAAAGTCAAAGCCGCGAACGCCATGGCGCTTTGCAGTATCTCTGACCAAATTCTCCCGTTGTTGTACTTGACGCTCATGCTGCGCTTTTTGTGCTTCGAAAGTTCCAATTTCGGTTTGCTTGGAGCCCAACCCACGACGGTTCGTCTCGAGTTCTTCTTTCAGTGTACCGATTTGTTCGAGCAGGGTCGCTTTTTGTTCTTGATACACTGCCACTCTCTCCTCATATTGGTCAAGTATCGACTTGAGCTCATCGTCTCCTTCTGCCATTTCCCTCAAAGTATCCTGCAATTCTGAAACACTCTTTTGGGCAAATGTGAGTTCGGTGCGTTTCCCATTGAGTTGAGCTATGGTCTGTTCAAATCGGGCTGCGTGGTTGAAGGCGTCTTCCGCTCTCTTCCTGGCTTCTTCGGATTGTACTTGTATCTCCTCCAACTGGGCACGCATGGCTTCAATCTCGTCGTACAACTCGGTTGAGCGCTTTTCAGTTCGGTCGCCTTTTTCTTTGTCCTCCTTGGCATGCTGCTCAATAAGCTTAAGCTTGCCAAGTTCCTCATTCTGCTTCTTGCGTAGGATTTTGATGTTCTCAATGGCTTTGGTGTACTTTAAGGCTTCGAAAATTTCGTCAAACTTCTTCTTCAACACTCCCGGTTCACTCATGGGCCATAAACTGTCGTCTTGATGGCAGAAAATGACATTTTCCAGGACAGCCTTGGAAACTCCAAGATACTGCGGCAGGATTTGGTCCAGTTCTGCAACCCGTGATGAGATTGCTGTTCTCTCGCCATCTTTGATCATTAATAACTGGCCCTCCAAAGTCTTTTGACTGCGTGTCGTCTTTTTGACGGTGAGCTGAAGACTCCTTGTCGCAACCATGCGAGCCCCTGAGGTTGACTTGAAAGAAAGTTTGACTTGAGCCAGGACTTCCTTCTCTCCGCAAAGCTTGGGGTCATGGATGAAAGCGCCCCCCGTCTTGCTGTTCGGGGGCAGTTCACCTGTAGTGGCATACTTAAGGCATTCGATGATGGTAGTTTTCCCGGAACCATTGTACCCGACTATAAGAGTAAGCGGAGTGTTGAACTGTATTGTCTCGCTCCGAATATTGTCGAATGAGCGGACGCTGGATTGGTTAGTCGACTATTTGCCTCATACACAAGGGAATTCACTCACCCCAATATGGAGAGTTTGTCGATTTTCGCTATAGTATATAGTTAACATCCTCGACGAACATGTCATCTGTCTGTTGGCATTTATATAAGACATCAGACTTACACCTGAAGTATGATTAGCGGACAACACTTGAAAGAGGAAGACGGCCACCCAGCTCACATTTTGAGACACACTCCTGGCTTCTAAGAACGTGTTTATCACCGTTTATATCAGCTCAGGACTGTTGCTTGGTGATGAAGCAAATAGCGACGTTGTCCAAGAAGCCGAACGGTTGACGCCTACTGTCGCCTAATCGGAGGTCGCGCGTCGCGTAGGAGGGACGAGGTCACGTGATCATACGCCACTGGAAAGTTGCTTATCCTGTTTCTTCGCCTCCGTGCTCTGTGCTCTTGTCACATCCCCCGCTACCACTAGAGTCACGACCACTACATCCTACTGCAAACTCAGGACGCCCGCCGCAGCCTGGTCGCTTGGGCGCAGAAGCGAATTCCTCCGCGGCATAGGCCTCGTATTCTTTCGCTTCAACCTCATCTACAGCCCACTATCGACGGGTTCAAATGCTCTAAGAGTCTCTCCACAGCGGGTCTTCGCAGCCATGTACCAAAATGGCGGCTCCCTCCCCAATGAAGTATGCACTCTTTGTACTCTTGCGCTGGTCCTCAGCATCTTAGAATAAATACGTCCATTATAATCCCGAGCATGGAATATTCACGATGCTAACTTAAATGCGCAGATGGCGAGCCTTACCCAGATGCCGGATCTTTCCTCCGATCCAACGGCTGGCCTCCTCCCCGGCCTTGATGTCGACATGATGCAGATGGACATGGACCTCTGTCAGATCGATGCCGACGCGCAGAATCAACCGGGAATGTACAACCCTCCGTATCCGTCGCAGCAGCAACTGCAGACGCCCGATTTCACTTCAAGTGTTGCTGGCGCCGGCGCTGCCCTTGGACAAGCAGGTACAATGAGCGGTGCGGGAGCGGGTCCATTACCCACAGGATTTGGTGCACCAAGCACCAATACCACTGGGAGCGTCGTAACAGAGTTTACAAAACGTCGAAACTGGTCCCAGAGAGTTTTAGAGGAACTGCGGGATTTCCTGCACATCCTAACACCGGATGGCAGGATCATATATGCGTCGCCTTCAAGCAAAGCTCTTACTGGATATGAACCGCACGAGCTCGTTGGTCGTTTCATTGCAGAATTTGTGCATCCGGATGATGCTGCTATCTTCGTTAAAGAGTTCAACGAGTCGATCGCATCAACCAATCCCTTGCGATTCTTCTATCGGTTCCGGAAAAACGATGGGACATGGGTAATCTTCGAGGCGCATGGCCATCCGCACTTGTCTCACGACCCCGGGACCTACGGAGTAAACAACATAAACTGCCGTGGATTCTTTATGATGGCAAGACCCTATCCAACCAAGAACGCTGCCCTCCTGGACTCCTTCCTTGAGCATAAAATAGAAAATGAGAGACTAACCAAGCGCATAGCTGAGCTCAAGCGCGAAGAGCAAGAAGAGGAGGAAGCGTACGAATATTCCTGGGCCAGCAAAGGCGACGGGATATCCACCATCTCGGACACGATGCGGACGGAGGGCTACACCGAAAGCACAGTGAGCACACTCCCGTATGGTGGTATGCCGCCGCCTGCGAAGCCGGTAATATCCAACACTGCGCTCACGCGCCAGAACTTAGAAGTAGCTTCGGCTTCAAGTAAGCCTGACAGTATCAACGATAAGATGGCGCGCTATGAAGGCGCGACTCATCTGGAGACTATTGAGATGCTGACTGGGCTACGTTACCGCGACGGTGAACGTTCCCAGGGTATCAGCACCGGCGACGCAAGCCCCCTTTTGATCAGAGGTGATGCCGGTATCCAGATCTCTCTCGACCGAGATAGCCGCGGCTCGTCGGATAAGAAAAAGAAGATTAAGCTTGCAGATGAATATGTATGCACAGATTGCGGCACTCTAGATTCGCCGGAATGGCGAAAGGGGCCTAATGGGCCGAAGACATTATGTAATGCCTGCGGCTGTAAGTTTGCTCTTGATCTCTGCATGCTATGCATAGGTAGATTTGGGCGTTCTGTACATGTGCTAATGCTTGTATTTAGTACGCTGGGCCAAAAAGGAGAAAAAGAGGCAGGCTGCCGCTGGTGGCAACGGACAGCCAACCAGTTCCCACAATAGTTGAGCGTGTCATGACATGCTTTTTACGGACAGTTTCTACGCGTGATCAGCATGAAACGACCCTGCGAACATTCAGTTTCCGAGTAACAGGCTCCAACCATCACAGATTGGGACATCTCACCTGGACCGACATATTTTCCCACTTGAGAACTCTAAATCTTATCGCCACATCTTAATCATATCTCCTTCCATCTATTTAGGAGGAAATATGTCGCCATGTTCTTACGGGAAAGGAATATATATTTGGGAGCCAACGGAAGGGGGGAACAGGGTATTTTTAAAAGATATCGTATGATACCATTTTATATTATTTAGATTTTAACTACATTGTATTTTGACAGCTCATAGAAAGTCAGAGCTGAATATTTTATTATCACTATGTTCTTGAGCGGCATGAATCGTCCACAACTCCGGCAGTCCCCTAAGATCCTTTTTTGAATCCTTCCGCATTCAAAAGGCCGCCACCTGGATACCTCAACATGACCTCTATATTCCCAAGTGTTTCCACTTCTCCTCCATTCTCTTATTCCTTACTTGGCATTATTTACTTTAGGACTCCAACTTCTCCAACTTTTGCCTCCGTTTACGTCCATATACATGAAGATATACAACTCATCGTTCGTCCCAACAACGCATCTGCTCTCAAACAGTGGATCCAGCATAAACACAAGATGATTAAAGTAGGGTTATCGGGAAAATGAAGTCTTTGCGTTCGGCCGCCGGCGTTCACTAGTTTCCCTACAGTGAAAAGCAGAACAGCCCCCCCTTCCAACCAGTCTGTATCTTTCTTCATTATAAGCTAAACTTTCTTCAAAAACAAGAACGTACGACCATAGGTAGGAGAATACTGGTTCTCCTCTCCGATCAGCCAAATCTCGTCGGGCTAAATCCGGTGAATATGTTCCCGTTCCTTGAAATCTGCTAACAGCTTTCTAATTACTGCTTCAGCGTGATAATATAAGCTAAGAGTGCTGTGAAGTTGAAATATAAAATAGGTAAGATACCTACAGGCCTCTCTTTTCATCCAGACTAATACGTTCAATGAAAGGGTGACATGATATACCCAGGATTTACAGTGCTCAAGCTCAGACCCAACACTCATTTGTAAACACGACCCCTGAGTCTCGACGAGAGTAAGAACTTCTAAAAATGGCGTTGAAGATCGTGAAGCCAATATCCGTTAACAAGGTTGAGCCAAAGAGTAGACTATTGAGTAAAATCAATAGCCATGAATCATGAGAAAAAAAATCCGAAATTCTTCCTAAGCTCGATCCCCAGCCCGATCCCCCCCAAAGCCCGAATTTTCACTCTTTTCCCGATAACAATGTTCCGTCCCCATGTGCACCGGTCCAGTCTGAATTTTGTGCTTCGTCTGAACTCAAGTCTATGCCCACATAGGAGTTACAAAGTTGTCAAGGTGTAACAAATGATAAATAGTTTGGTATACAAGTAACCAACAGAAGCTGGGGAAGACTTTTGCAAGTGTTAGAAGAGAATTTAATTGAAGATAAATAACGGGAGAGCGAGCGGAAGTGTTTACCGAAAGAAACGTTCGTGAGACTTAAAGCTCCAGACGCACTTAAACGAGAGCCAGTGACCCATGGAAGCGTTTCGACGTAGCAAAAATAGTGTTTAAATAAGAGACAAAGACATAAAGCATGACAAACATGCAAGACATATTCATATCCAGTTGTTCAGACCCAAGTATGCACTGCCGACTCATATCGGGCTATCGTTCGTTAAAGGAGGGCATTGAGCACTATAACCCGATAGGTGATAATTTTGGGGCGAGTCCGGTTGATTAATGTCCACACTTCTTCCGTAAAACCAACTCTTGTCGCTTTCTCACCGAATCCGTTGAATACTCGTAACTCCAGAATAGCCTTGTCAGCAGGTGGTGCAGAAGGAATCCTCAAGGGCGTTCTATCGACCATGTAGGATGTTGTGAATTAATCTGATTGGAGATCTTGATAAGCATAGGTATACTCTAAGACTATATCGGGTAATAGAGGCTGGGGTAATAGAGGCCCATCCTCATTGGCGCTACACCCTCTCCCATTGGCGCTACACCCTCTCTTATTGGCGCTACATCCTCTACTGGACCCCACATAATGCCATTTTCTTGTTCAAATTCGCCAAAGTATTGCGGAGGAAGGCCATTTGGTGGAGAAAGGCCGTTGAGTGGAGGTTGAGCAAGAGCAGAATTGTTTACACTTGTCTGGGAACTAAGGAGACCATAAGTTGGCTGTGCCATATGTATGTTTAGGCGCATGTGACCCTTAGAATTTTGGGTTCTGAGTTCGAAGGCATTTTCCAAGAAGGACTGCAGGTAGGGATTGAAATCATTACACTCAAGCTGTTGTCTCAGGAGTCGAGTCGATGCTTTCAGATGCCACTTCAACGTCGAGCGATGGATTCCATAACGATGGCACAACTCTTTCCACCACTCGTGAGCGTTTGGTTGTTTTAAAAGCTCCCGTATGGTGTTGGTGAAAGTCCACTGGAGACCCTCTAGCATACATTTGGCGACATGATCACATCGCTCATTCCAGCGCTTGTCCCAACTGGAGGTACCCCTGCTGGACATCTTATGGAGTGACACCTCACAGAAGCCACAGCCGTATGCAAACTTCTCTGACAGGAGAACTTTTACGATGGCCGGACGGGCGTCCCCCTTATGATGGATGTCAAAATGTTTCATTGATTCCTCTTCCCTCGGAAACGCTTCACAACAATTTGAGGCAGGGCAGCGGTATTCTTCCCGGGTTTCGTGGTGACGTGTTTCGTGCCGTTTCCAATCCGACTTTTTCTTGAATCTTCTTGAAGAATCGCCCGCTTCGTAGCAGAATGTGCAGAAGAAAGGTTTATCTTCAAAAGTGGATCCCACGATAGAGGCTGTATTCGAGGAATCTTGTAAAGAAGGGTCGACAGGGTTGATCAAGTTGGAGCAACCGGTAGTTGTGATCATACTACGGCTAGAGCCGTTGCCCGACGGTACTGTCAAATAACTGGATCCGGGCTGATCATATTGCTCCGCAGCTATAAAGCCCGAGTCAGCAGTTATTGGAGTAGTGACGACCAGTAAAGCACTAAGCACTTACGTCTTTCACCACGTAAGAGACTAGATATCTGCTGGTAAAGATGGGGTCGACGTCTCACATAATCTATTATGTGATCGTCCGAAATGTTCAGCAATGGATTTGTGTCATCGTGCGCTGCCATGAAGCTTGAAGTTCCAGTGGAAGTCTGTGGAGCCAGAAATGAAGGAGTTCAATCCGCAAAGAATAAGAATTGCGTGCAAATGATGAGATTCTTCGGTGTAACACAAGAGGATTAGGATAGAGAAAGAATGCCTGATGCACATTGAAGTTCAATCCAAGGAATGACTGTATAGTTGGACGTATTGGCTCTGAGTAGCCTAGCGAGGGACAAGTATCGAAGACAAGGTAAAGAACGATATAAAAGCATTTGGCGCGATGGAAGAAGTAGAAGTCTGCCTCCGAGTATCCCGTGGTCGTGGGGTAACTTATAGTCGCCCGGCGTGGACTTTGTGCGCAAGTCTCAGTTTAGACTTTGGCGTAATCTTGAGCTCCAGGGATGGTTTCGGCGGTATCCTGCGCAGGACTGTCGGCTGAGCACTGAGCATCATACTGCTGCAATTTCCCAGAGCTTTCGTATTTGTTACGCCCTTTTCAGCTTGGACGTGAGCGCAGTTTAGCGCACTAAGTCCAATACGGGCTATACTTCGAGGCAGAAACGTAGGTAGAACGATCCCGCTGTAAGACTGGGGATAGGAATGGCCCCCAATCTCTTCCTCTCTTCTCCATGTTTCTTCCCGCAAAGCTTTGACCGAAAACTGATTGTGAGGTTTATGTGCTCCCTTACCTACCAATCTTCTTTCTCTTTTGTTCCTTCCTGAGGTCTCTCCTCAATTGCACCGTCATTGTCCTTGGTTGACATTTTCATGTCTAGAGCAACAGGCCTCAGAGTATACGGGTTTTTGGGGCTGTGCCAATATGTGGCTTGCTGGAAGCAAAATTGTTGTAAATACAATGCATTGTTGCAAACGCAACAACCTTCTTCCCGAACCAGACTGTACCGGTCAGTCTTCAAATACTTACGTGACGCAGCACAAACTAGTTCATAAAGTTCAGAACTCATATACTGGCTATCCTGCAAACTCAGCCTAGTAAGAAAGTCCGTCTGTATCAGAACGCAGTGCATAACGCTTCAGTCCTCAGATATTGGAAAGTCTATCATTGTTACCATATCTCCCCGCTGTCTTTCTTTATCGTTTGCACAAGCTTTAATTCTCACATGCCTCTTTTGTAACGGACTGTGCCCAATACCAGTGATTGCGCCAGCGCTGGCATGTACGAACCAATTGGCACGTACATGCAAAACTCTTTAACATCAACTCAGCGCCACAATACTCTCTTTTCTCTTCGTCTTGGTTGTAGATAGCATCAAGACTAGATAGCTGGAATATAGTTACTAGAGACCGCTCGCATCTTCGCGCTCCAGGTTACACCGGTCAGTCTTCAGTCACTTATCGAGGCGCAGCACGAACTACTCGCAAAGACCCGAGATAGAGCCTGATTATTCCGCACAGCTAAGCCTAGTTGAAAGAACCGTGGCGTATGTACGAGATAAGGTCTAGACAGCTTGTATCGAGGCGCGGACAAGTCGGCACGTGCACACAAACACTGTTATCATGTAAACTAAAAGGCAAGAGAGGTTGAGGACGTGAGACCGGCGGAGAAGATAGAAGAGCAGCGAAAAATGAGGATCAAGAGGTGAGATTGGAGTCAACGTGTCATTCATTCAAGAAGGGTGCGTGTCCCATCTTAGATCTTAGGGCGTCTAATTTCGCGCTGAAATCAGATCTGAAAGGACCAGGTTAGCTTCAGCTCTAATTCAGCCGTGTGAAACCAAACAGGCCCTAGTATAGATAGTAGTACTACGCGCCCGGGTCCTTTCGATTGAAATTTCGGAGGATGGTAGGTTGAGGGAGGAAAGGGAGGGTTTGAGTGGTGGATCTCGGGCAGATTTCCTTCAAAGACCCTGTCCGATGCCTTCCCGTCTACTTCCCTACCTCTTCCTGCTTTTTGTGATTATAATTAAACATCTCAAAAAAATCTACCACATACGACCATGGGTAGGAGAATACAGGCAATTCTGTCCGATTAGTCAAATCTCTCCTAGGGCAGAATTCAATAATTTGGTTCTGGTTTCTCGACTGTGGAAAGTAGCTTCAAAGCATAACCCCCTGGTTTTCTACATGCCATCCATTTAAAGTACTAAGAGAGGATAGTATGTATATAACGAAGCTGAGGGCCAAAGACATGTTTCCCTAGTCGAACGCGTTCTTCCATAAGTAATATAGCCAGGGCTGGGTAGTCTTGAGACTTCAAGGTGAATGCGAGATTGTACATGCTGATCAGCATGTTTGGATGCTCCTCCCCAGAGTACCCTCGAACTCGTCTCCATCACTTGCACCTCCAACTCTTCACCTCCATCCCCCACCCTTGATTCTTGTATGTCAATGCCAGGTTGGCCATGCTGGTCGGCGTAGAAGGATGCTCCTCTCCATGGACCTTCTCTGTGGTTTCAAATACTTATACCGACAGTTCTTCCGCCTCTTGCCAATACCCTCCCTCGTAAAACACTACTGAAAATTGATGGCACCCTCCAAATCATATGACTAGGTGTTCTTTCCTGCGGAGCTATGCCCTTTGCATATTCTTACATGCGGGAGCAGCTGACGCGGGAGCAGCTGACGCCAGAACATATAATCTTCAGTTAGAAATCTCCAGTTAATAGGTGATGATAACAACGCAGTCACAACCAAGATCTGGGATGCTTGCACAGAGCTAGATTTGTGGTCTCAAGCCCATGAATGAACCAAGACATGCATAGGAAAGTACCACCCAGTTTTATCCTGCGAGACCAGCGAAAATGAACGCAGCATTGAGAGCCCTTTCTTGATAGGAACGAGTCCCAATTTCCCCTTTCATCAACCTCTAGGAGCTTTGGCATTCGAGCGGAGTAGTCGAGACTATACTGGGCCTTCTCATTCTTGCGCAGCTGCCCAATCTCCGCTGCATGTGACGGCTCCGGCTTATCACCTAGTTCAGGATCTATTTACAGGTCATATGGGTTGCTGTCTTACTAATTGACGAGTAAAACTCACTACCTGCCTTATTATATAGTTCCTAGTTCTATCTCTCATACTCGACCACCGTTATGTGGCTTACTATACTTCAACTCCTATTTCTCATTCACAAAGATACTTATTAGTGAATTGCTTGCTCGTCACAGTGCACTCTTGAAATTCTTCCGCTATGTCTTTGTTATGTAAGAACGCGAACAGGTCAAGAAGTTGTATGGCGGCTTTTGCGTCTTGCTCTCTGTCAGACTTTCTTTTCCTTTAGCAAAGCCCCTTAACGCATCAAATGAGATAACCATTCCGTATATACTGCTTGATTATATCTTGACTATCCTTTTATACATGTTGTCGTTCATCATTTGTTCTCCGTGGTTGTGAAATGTGCTAATGCAGTCATCAAGGCGGCATCGGCCCATACGGATACGGTAGACGGCCGAGCTATGCCGATCGCTAGATGGAGAAGCTGAGTATGTCTACAATGGTCTGACCTTCTGGAGCAATACATTCCCGATTTCTGTTTCGTTAAGATATGGGGTTTTTAGAAGTAGGGTAACAGCATCTTCGCTTTCCAGTTTCAAAAACTTCAGAAACAGCATTCCGAGGAAGGGGGAAGCCAAGATCTAGGTCCCTGCTGATATATATAATATTCCCATAGCCACCGCTAAAGGATGAGATCATTCAGTGTTTCTAGGATCTTGCAGTCGTCAAGCAAAAGTAGCCGTTCCTGCGTCAAGTTGGCCAACCCTCGAAGGACTACTTCGGTAAGATCCTCTCCACCCAAACCAGCTTTTTTACCACCTTTCCAGATTTACCTAAACCATATTCGACTGCAATGCCTTTGTAACCTTGTTTGATTGTAAGAGGGCTACTTGCATTGGTCCAAAAGATGCGTTGGAATCTACTAGATATTATCACTTCTATATTACTTGCCTTATAGGCCTACGTATGATGATATTCCTGAGCAAATTGCAATACAATCTGCGTCTTTCCGGGCCCCACCTAACCCATATAGCAGGTACTCTCTTCTCAGTTTCGGACCGTGTGATTGCAGGTGTTGATTATTCACATATATGGTATATGTTAAATCCCGTGGGAAGTTCGTTCGTGTAGTTGGATGCAAGCTCCAAGGATAAGCGACTCAGCTTCCTTATTGATATGGACTGCCGCTAAAACGATTATATCTGCAGTCGGGGAGGGTTGCAGGAAAGGTGCGGCGGGATTCATTCTCATTATGTAAACTCTAGGGTTCCCGAGCTGTGAGGACGTGGTCAAGAAAATAAGGTCAGAGTAGAATACGGAGAGAAACAGACAGCGGTGTTCAATCATATGAATATCTCAAGCATTGAAACAGACAGCTACACAACATTTTCCCCATGAAATTCGCCTCATAGTCCCATATATTGCCTGCTGAGAAATCCCAATAAGCTAGTTATTTCTTAGATGCCAAGATGGACCGTAAGAGTCAGTCCCGAGTCTAGGATAAGGCCAATCCCATTCACATATGTTGCAGCCGGACTACAAAGATATACAATGCTATCACCTATCTCTTCAACCTCTGCTGGTCGGCCAACCGGGACTGACGCTTTGATGAAATCTTCCACCGGTGGGAATTTCTTGCACTCCTCTTCGTACATTGGAGTTCTAACCCAGCTCGGGCAAATTGCATTCACCCTGATGCCCTTGCCCTTGACATCCTGGGCTGTGATATGTTCTCGTTAAAACCTGTTCTTATACGGAGATGTGGTGTATTCTCACCTGTTGCTTTGGTGATTCCCAGTGAAGCGTGCTTCGAAGCGATGTACGCCACCTTCCCTGGAACAGCTGCGTATGAGAGTGCAGAAGTAACGTTAACAATAGCTCCGCGACCGAGGTCTCTGGTAATCCCAGAGCTGGTTTGGAAGGTGCGTGGTTCCTGCTTCTCCATCACCTTAATAACTGCAGTGCTACAAAGGAGCAAGCCGCGGGTGTTTACTGCCAACACCTTGTCGTAATCCTCCATATCGTGGTCTGGAATGGGTACATAGGAGGCAACATCAACCTCAAAGTTAGGGTATCAGTTGGATATAGTCAGGCAGCAGGTTGATAACTCTACTTACTCCGGCACAGTTGATGAGGTAGTCAATCCGTCCAAATTCTTCAACTACTTTCTCAACAACAGCGTTTACACTTGCTTCATTTCTCACATCAAGTACGTATGCTCGCGGAGAGTAGTCCGGGTTGGTGGCGAACTTTTTGCTATCCTCTGAGGAGGCACGAATTCCGGCTTTGTCGATATCTGCAAATACAACGGCCAATGCACCAGCTTCAGCAAGGGCGTTAGCAGCCCCGAGACCAATTCCACTCGCTGCCTACAGACTGGTAGTATCAATCGGTAGCAGGACGTATAACTTCTTGGACTCACGCCTGTGACGAGTGCCACTCCAGTAGTCCTGAAAGATGCCATGATGCTAGAGAGACTGGGGTGTGGTGAAAGAACTAGGGGGTGTGAATAGGGGAGAACAGTAGGATATCTTTCTACTCGCGTCAAGGCCTACTATCGTGTCGGGATTTGAATATGTATAAAAGGAGGAAGAAGAGGTGAGTTGGTTCATGACTAGGGTAGTATTGTGGCGAGACTGACGTCCCAAGCGGTCGGTATCAGTTGCCTTATGGAAAGCATCCTAAACGAGTCCGAATGAGTTTACCAATGATTAGGGGACGATTGTATTCAAGAAATAAGCGCGCATGCTCCTTTTAATTTGGACAAATGCTCCCGGCTTCCTCGAGGGTCGACTTCAATGCTAAAGATAAATATGGCTAGGTAGTCAAGCTCAGCTAACAGTTGATAACAGTACAGGATATATAGAGGTACAGGGCCAACCTTCGTGGACAAGCCACAATACTTTGTACCAACGCCGCAATAGACAGGGTCTCACCACTAAAATCCATTTCCCTTTGAACCCAGCCCTGCTGTCTCATGTTCCTAGTCCGCCTAAGCCCGATACTTCGATTTTCTTAAGGGTTAGAATAGTGTCTCTGGAATCACAGGTATGTCAGTAACCACAGACACATCATCTCCTATCTCCTACATTCGCATCAAAACCGCCCTTTCTAGCACCACCAAGTAATCCAAAACGCAGAAAAGCCCAGTCCATGCACCACCTATTCCAACATCTGCATTCAGACAAACTCATCCCCCAACGGCCACCTTCCTCCCCTCAGCTCCCTCCCGTCCACCCCATCCACCCCAACCATCCTATCCGGCGGATGACTAGTCAACGGTCTCAGTACCGATATACCCTTCCCATACGCCTCTTCTCCTCCTATATTCCCCTGCCTCTCGGACCTCCACACTTCCATTCGGCGCACACCTCCACCGCTATCCTTCTTAAAGTTATGTTCTTCCCCATAGGCTTCTTTTCCATAGCTTTCACCTCCACTGGCAACCGTCCTCGTACTCGTACTCCTGCTCACCGCTGGCGGTGCCGAAATACTCATGCGACTGGCGCCGCGGATGATGGAGACTTTTTCTGCGGATTGAATTTCGAAGTCTCCTCCATCCTCCATATCCCTTTCCCTTCTACCCCTTCTCCCTTTCACTACCTTCCCTAATTCCCTAAATAGCTTTCCGACTCTCTGAACCACCGCTCCTATAACCCCAGCACATCCACTTCCGAAACCACTTAATGCGCTACCTATGCATGATAGGGAGCCTTTATGGCTGCCAGCATCACCCAAATGTTCTTTTCGTTGTTGGTTGATTTTTCTTTTGTGGCGATAGAGTGAGAAGATTATTACGGCTATGAGGGCGAGTACAAGTACACCAAAGGCTATGCCGATCGCGTAGGCGTCCTTGGAGGTGAAAAACGTACGCTCCGGGGCAATGTGCGGAGGGCTAGGATCCCCAGAGAGGGAGGTTTGGATCGGTAAGGGGGTGGCTTGGGTTTGAGATTCGGAAGGTGTTTGAGCGGGGAGGAAATTTGGTGTTTGTAAGGGAAGGAATGTTGTTGTTGGTGCCGGGGCTGATATAGGATTTGTAGTGGTGAAAAAAGGTACGTCGGAGTTCAGCAGTGACGGTGTAGGCGCCCCAAACGCGATAGTAGTAGGCGTGTGGAAAAATGCTGTATTTCCAACATTTCCCAACGCACTCCCGGCGAAGTCACTGCTGGGTTCAGCGAAAGACAGGGGCTGTGACAAGGGGGGCTGAGCCGGTGCGAATGTTATTGATTTTGTAAGGCTCGGCGTGCCAACACGACCGTCTTCGGCGCCGAGGCGGGTAGGTGGTGGGATGGGGATGATGGGGAGGGAGGGAGAGGGAGAGGGTAGGGAGGTTGGAGTATTGGTCTCGAGTGATCCTGCTGCTGCTGCTGATGCTGCTGCTGGTGCGTGGGCTGCAGGTAGTGGTGCTGAGGGGAGGGATGGTATTATCGGCATTGTTGCACTTTGAAGATCCATTGCTGTGTTTTGCAGAAGTTGGGGGTCCAAGCCGGTTTTCGAGTTGCTGGCTTGTTCTCGAGAGTTCTCGACGGAGTCAGACTCTGGAGATCCTGGAGATTGAATACTTGGGTTATGTTTCGGATTTCCAAAGGGCTGTGAAGACCGTTAGTAACAGTTTGTAGTTCACAATAGATTGTTTGTCCGTGATTAAATTGACGTATTCGGAAGACTCACATTTCCTTGATCAAACCCTCCGTTGCGAAAACCTTGGTCAAACGATATCCCTCCAATAGCTAGGGGAAAACTGTGACGTTGGGCACGACCGAAGGAGAGTGAAGAAAGCAAAATCCAGCACAGCTGGATGATGTTACAAACATTGTAAACCATTGCAAAATCCAGAATAAGTTGAAGAGAAAAGTAAAGTTGCCATTAGGGAAGCAGTCGGATGGGATCGAGCCTGAAGGGCAGCACCATTATTCCGCACCCTTCCACACATTTATTGGATACTTTGTCCTGATTGGGTTACAGAGCTCATCTTTATCCTCCGAACTGGCTTTGTATCAGAAATGAGCCGCATATTTCTTTCCTTCTGGAAGATCTCAGTTGCGAAGCCTAACTGGTTCTATAGCCCTCCATAGTTTTATATTTTGGTCATCAAGTACGTTGCCAAATGATACGGTAGAGAAATAAGCGGTCCTTCTAATCACTGCTAAACTGGATATTTGTGAAGGCTGAAAGCTGATTTGCGACGCTTCGAGCAACAGTTAGAAGATATCGGGAGAAGAGAAATTGAGAGTACAGCATGGAGAATATAAAAGAAAAGAGTGCAGCATTGAGATCCCTGTTTGAAAGCTTAATTTGCCGACAGCGTTCGTTAATCCCGACTGTTTTGGCTGAAACCATCAAACACATATGTCGTGCAAATATATAGGATAAAGGCTTTTAGAAGAAATCCACAAGAAAGAGAAGATGTGTAGAAGAACGATCATAGAATGGAAAGAAAGGAATGATAGAAAAAATAACGGAAGACTTCGATCCTACTGTAGCTATATGTTGTACAGTACTTTTGTTGTAGAATCCCCTACAACCACGCAGTTTTTCCTATTCAGTTGCAGTTCAGCCGAACCATCATGAGCATATAATCATGACATTAAACACCCCCCTTGCGGAATAAGTCGGATGTTGCGGTTCGGCTTCAGCATCGAGAACGGCGGTTTCCGAAGCAATCGCAAATGCAGTGGCACCTATGAAGTATTTCCGTGATGGTCGTGATGTGGGAAAAAGAGAGGAGAGCCCACTGATCGCTTTCATTGACGTAAAAGAACTATGAGTGGTATGCACAATCCATGTATTAGTCAGAATGAGGTCGCGAGTCATGTACATTCACCTCGCGTTAATAAGACATCTCAGGAAAGGCTAGCTTAGAGTCCTCTGCTCCTAAGTAAATGTAGTCTAGAAGGCTGCTACAAGAATCGAGTATGCCGATTTTTACTGGATATAGACGCCGACTTCGTAGCTTCAGTAAATAATAGGGCCACCATTCCAAGATTGTCTCTATGAACGCCAAATTTGATGTGGTGAATAAATTCCCCATACCGTAAGGCAGCAAGTGAGTCTGTGGAAAGTGCCTTAAAATCATCTCTCTCCATTTCACTTTTTTTTTTTTTTTTTTCTTTTTCTTTTTTTTTTTGAAAGAGAACAGTTGAAAGTGGAGGAAGATCAATCACCCTCAATCTCGGGGCTCTATTATTGGGTATCTAGCACACCTAACACAAAAAGTGTACACTATACAACTCACTCCAAACGAACCCAAACATCAACCAACCAATCAATCAATCAATCAATCAATCGTACATTAAACAGAAATCATCTCCTCATCAACGTTCATCCTTCCTTTCCTCTTACCGCCTATGAGAACTGGGCCTGATCCGTGATAATCAAACCAGCAATGCTAGCACTCGTCAAAGTGGAAACGACACCAGTGATCAGAGCGCTAAGCGCCAGCTTAGAAACATCACCACTCCTACCAGGAGAGAGCTGGCTGAGCACACCGATCTGAGTACCAAGAGATCCAATGTTGCCGAATCCGCAAACAGCGTACGTAGCAATCAACCTGGAGCGGGGAGAAAGGGTGTGGTAAGGGGAGTGGGGCTTATCAGTAGCCTGAAGCTCGGCAAAGGCTATAAACTCGTTGGCGATGACCTTGAGGCCGATGAGGCGGCCGACGAGAAGCAGATCCTTGCCTTCACGGGACACACCGAGAAGGAAGGCGACGGGGTAGCAGACGTAACCCAGGATCAATTCCAGGGTCAGGTCGTACTCGCCCTCGAGGTTGATGTAGCGGCCCCACCAGGTGAGCAGGCCGTCGACGAGGTTGAGGAGAGCGATAATGCAGAGGAGGGTGGTGATGATCATGCAAGCAATTTTGAAGCCGAGCCATGCACCGTTGGCGAAGGCGTGCAGGGAGTTGGCGGCCTTGTGCTCTTCGTCGTCTGGGATGACGACTCTTCCGGCGGTGAGAGTCTCCTCCTCTTCTGGGAAACGGAGCTTGCTGATGGCGAGAGACGCGGGGATACTCATGACACAGGACGAAATGAGTGCCTGAGGGTTGATACCCATACTGATATATGCGACCAACACGGAACCAGCAATGGTTGCGAAACCAGATGCCATGACCTGGTGCAATTCGGCTTGGGTAAGATGGGCAACGAAAGGACGAATCAACATGGCTGATTCGCCCTGTCCGATGAAAGGAGAAGCGGAAGCGACGACAGCTTCAGCGCCGCTGACGCGCATAGACCAGAAGAAGAAAACGGCGAATTTTCCGATGAACCATTGAAGAATTCCCCAGTAATACAACAGCTGTTCTGGTCAGTTTTCTGTGACATCCATACAATATCGATTTCTACTCACTTGAACGAAAGCTACGAAGAAAATAATAGGGGGAGCCACGCCAGTCAGGAACCAGCCGAGCTTAGGCACATCTTCGTTTGTGAGGAAGGCCGTACCCTTATCAGCGAAACCCAGGAGCAAACGAGCGAGAGTAGAAACAAAGGTGAAGATGTCGCTGAATCATTGGTTAGTCTGGGGCACCATTCGGGGGTCGTATGAAAAAAAAAAAAAAAAAAAAAAAAAAAAAGACTCACTATCCAGCCTTTGTCCTCAACACAAACAGCGCGATGATGAACTGACACAGCATTCCGACAATGACGGTATGCCAGACAATCTTCTTTCTGTTCCTTGAAGTAAGCCAGAAGAGGAACAAGAACACCACCAAGCCAAACAAGCTGACAGCACGGTTGGCACGAGTATTCTCCTTGGTCTCCTCGCTGACAAAGGATCCAATGATAATGACGGCTATGGTCAGGAGAGCACCTGCTGGTACCCCCCATCCCTCCGGAACCATATTGGCGACCCTTGTCCCAGTGTGCCTCCAGACGAAGTGCATCGGCTTGGTGATGATGGTAATTGGGATATGGAAGAAGATGAGGCGGAGCATGATGCAGAGCCAGAAGAGGAACGGAATGATCCAGTTCTTGTCATGGCGATGGACGACGACACTGGCGACCCACCATCTATTTTGAAGATCAGAGGCATCCCGTCAATTGAGCACGTTTTGCTCGTGCAATGGAGCTTACCCGGTGAAGAGCATGGCAAGGAAGATATGCACCCAGAGCTTGTACGTCCTGTAATAGTATCCCATATTTTTCTTCTGCGGATCCTTGACCTCGTCCTCCGAGTCCCCGCGGTTCAAGCTCCCCTTAGACTCGACGTCCAACGCACCGTTCTTCTCCACGTCAATGGGCACGTCATGGGGTTCGTGGTGTCGACGATGCATGCCATGGTCCCTATAATCGGGGTCGGGAATGATGCTGGGCTCGTCCGTAGTACCGGTCGTGTAAGTGATGTGGGAGTGCTCTGTGTGGCCCTTCTCGGCCAGCGCGCTGTGGTGTAGATGGTCGTGGTGGTGCTCCTTCGAGATATCGAGGGCAGGATCTGGGTTTAGCGCCACACCCGGCATTGGCGAGGCATTGTGGTCGTCGCGAGTGATGTCGGCCATGGCTAATGGCAGGACAGGGCGGTCAGGAATTCCTGCGTGTGGTGGTGAGTCGCGAGCGAGGAATTTCACAGAGCAGCAACAACATTGCTGTGGGTTGTGGCCGATCGACTTTTAATAGAGGGAGCCCACCCAGCACGCATCCAACTGGGCCTGGGTCAGGTAGCTGCCACTTCCTGCCGCCCCAGGGTGAATTCGAGCGACGTGAATCCTGGGGTGCTCTGTGCGCTTGACAACTGCCTTTTTCGGCTCACGGATGCGGCTCCTGATTGGGCAAGGTCGGTCATCTCCGTCGCCACTCAACTCCTCTCACTCAACTCTCGCTATACCCTCACCAAACAATCGCTGATACGAATGGTGGTTGGCAGCCAGCCACCATCGTCGTTGTGTCTTTTTTACAGTCCAACCCTTCGAATCGTTATACGGACCAGGATGCTTATCTCGACTGTGCCTCAAGTGCACATAAACCCATCCGCCAATCAGCATTCTATCTATCGCGATGGTTTCTCTCGCTCAGCAATCCGTCTGATAACCGGAGGCGAATCTGCGGGGTGGCTCTCGGCTGAGGATTCCACTTGGGGTCATTAGTGGCGTTCGAGAAGCTCTCTTTTACGTTGTTAACCTTGGCTATCAAACATCGCCAACGCCGAAGTTCATCCCAAATCTGTATCAGATGCCCCAATTGGATTCAAACCACGGACGTAGAAAGGCTGTGCCGTACGGTAATAAGGATGCTTTGATGATACGCACGTGCGAGTGGTTAGCCTCGGGTTAAACAAAAAGCGGAGGTTGTTCTCATCTCATGATGATAGGTTCTGGAACCTCGCAACATGCTAGCAGGTTTTGAGCATCAGTTGACTGAGCTCCCAGTTCACTTCCCGTCCACGGAACTGGAATGCAATTTCGATTGTGGGGTGGGCGAGTGGAAAATCTGGGGTCTCCGCATTCTTGAGTTTGAAACACACAAACTGGTTTCCTGTTGCCTCGTTTCCGAGGCTTGAAAATATTGAATCTTCCCAAAGGTGACCCCGGAAAGAGCCGCTAAATGTGCAGCACCCAACAACCAGGTCGATGGCATCCTCAGGATACAGCCTGTCGAATCCTGGAGTTATGAAAACTCTATGAGCAGGTACAGAGCTTCTCGCAGGAAGACCATTCTCTTATCCATCAACCATCAGTTGTCAACTTTTCCTTACGAACAGAGTGCTCCGTAGTGATTTGGACATCTACTTGTCTATCTTGCTATCTTTCTACTCATCTATCTTGCTATCTTTTCTTCCTATCTATTGCTTCTTATCTGCCCTTGTTCTCTCGGTCTGACATACATTCGGACATCTCCTATCTCTCACTTTTCTATTGTGGTCTTATCATCCATTAAACTGGCCAAAATCCTCTTCTCTATGATGGCCAGCTTGTCTTCATCGCGCAGCGTCAAAGGCGTTCCTTTTTTTTTTCCCCAGAATTTGGTATAGAGCCAATTGAGAAGACACCATGTGTAGGGAGTACAGCATTCCGACAACCCGGTCATTGGCGCTGCCATGGCTACTATTCAAGCACGCGTCGGTGAAGGAGCAGCCCTTGTTGTTCTGGTACCATAGACCTTTATTAATCCATGGTTACGTCTCCCTTAAAATATTATCACCTCCATCATGGGACAGCATCTTCTTCTTTATTGTGCAAATAACAAGTTTTGTTTAGAAATCCCCCCACTATAGAGTTAAAGATCCAGTGATTAGTGGGGTATTGTAACGGTTTCGATATAACTCTCGTCTATTCTGTCTGGCCGGCTTCACAATTCGAGCTAATACTCTGCATAGTTATGAAGAAAGTAGGTCGGGCCTCGAAGAGGATGGGATGTTCGGCGCAGTCACGCCTTCTTTGTGGAAAGCACGTGACCACGTGGGCAAAGGCGTACCCTGTCCAGGTAGCCACCTACCTACTACTCCTTGACGTTCCCATTTTATATTTCTTCTATCATCTCTTTTAGTCTTTCTTCTCGTCTCATTTATATTCATCTCATTTGATTATTTATTCTCTTCTATCATGAGCCTCACTGCTTATCTTTTTTTTTTTCCCCTTCACCTGCTTACGCCATCTCCCCTGCTTATCTTCATTCAAATCTATTGGTCTTACCTCAGTTTGCACTATCATGTCTCTGCACCCATGCTAGTCTTAAATGCTGAGATACGCACTCTGCCGAGGCTTGATCTTTTGAATAGTGCTTGCGTGTTGCTTATATGCTAGACCATAGTAAGCCGGAGATCTTACATCCGATATGCCAAAGAAGGCAACAAGCCTCCATGTAAGGCCTAGGAACGTGGGTAGTAGGAAAAAGCAAGACGTTCAAGGTGGCTTTTCTCCTGTTCATTCGCCTACAATGCTACAACCTTACCGTCCCTTCATCACCCGCTTGCGGTCGTCTTCATTTAGGCCCCCCCCTTTATCATTCGCGCTCACCGCCACTTCGCTATATCAAATCCCCTGATCCTCCGGAGCTCAGTCCCTATGCGCAGAAAAGATGTTGGGATTCGAGCTATCTTTACGTATACATTCTCCGAGGAGGAGATATATGCTCTGGACTTTAACATCTAAGGATAGTAAACGCTCCGTCTCGCTACCTCCTGCTAACGCATTCTTATGGTACGTTTCCGCAGCAATTGACTCATCATCTTGTGAGCTTTGCGATATATTGGCCTCCATTCTGCTGGTTCCAAAGCCCGCGAAGTGTCTTCCTTTATCTTCGTTTCGCTTCCCATCACTTGTCGTAACTTTAAATGTCCACCAGGAGACCATGCCCTTTCCCTTTGTACCATCCTAGCACCCTTTCTCATCACATTTTTCCCAAGTGATATTTCTAACAATTCGAATTCCGTCCTGTGCCATTCATTCTATTAGCCTCTGTTCAATCTTTCCGAATACTCCTCCTAAAACTTTTCCTCAATTTTTTTTCCCCCCAAACAATCACTTCCAGGATGGCCTTTCCATAGGTCATTTTAAGAAAATCCACCCCAAGAGACACTCTCCCAGCACATTTGCTTAAAGGAATTTTCGTGCACAGGAGAAGAATTCATTTACACCATGTCTCTCTCCATCTTACTCACACCTCCGCTCATCACACTTCTGCCACCGGAACTGGCCAACATTCTCGACTCCGTTCTACTTCCAATCAACCACCAAAATCCAGAATTTGTAATGTAACAAAACGAAAACAAAACTCACCCTCTCTCCAACACTAGCCTGCAATGTCAATAGCGTTCTATTTCCATCCTGCGCCATAACATACTCCCTCCTCTGCAGCGTCCCCGTCCATTTCGTAAACAACGCCATATCGACCCTCGTTCTCACCACCTCCTCCTTTTCATCCAGCTCCCAGTATCCCATATAAGTCGTCATGTTGCCGGTAATCTTCAACTTTTCCTCTGCGCTCGTCTCGTTCCAGGAGGAGGTGTTTAGATTGGGATAGGCGTTCCAGGGAGAGGTAAGGAAGGCATGCATGTAGTTGGACGGTGTGAAGGTTATGCGGCCGAAGGGCGTGGGGCCGAGGGGCTCGTCGACGATGTGGGTTAGGTTTGATGCGAGGACGGCGACGACGGAGAGCAGTTTCCAGGTGCCGATTAGGGTTTCGCGGGCGTTGGTGAGATCGACCATTATGGCGATGATTTATCGATTTATTGCAGGTTAGTGGAGAAGCAGAAGAAGAAGAGGAAGAAGAAATAGTGGATCAGAGAGTGAAGAAGATGGCAGATCTTTCCTCCGACTTTCGTCGAATTTATACGTGTGAACAGTGAAGGAAATGAAAGATAACGTTAACGGATGGTGGAGGTCAGCAAATATAAATTAAATCGCATGTAAGCTTAAACAATTGCATATTTGATATTGTACTGCTGGCTACCGACGTAGATATATAAGACCAGGACCTGGTATTTCTGTCGTGTTCCCTCGCTGTGAAAGTCTACTGGCCTGCCCATTATACCGGATCGACAGTTCTCATTTTTTTTTCACGCTTTCGGAGCATAAAGTGGTATTGGCACAGCGTTGCTTGAATATTCCCGTGCCGTTTTCTCAGTGTAAAGGCGGGGTTTTGACGATCTCTTTACATTAGAGTTAGAGTTGCTTTTCCAAGATTAGAAGACTACTTACATAGGCATTACTGGAGATCTCTAGCTATTTATTTACTAAGTGTGTTCTGCGCACTTATAATTCACCCTAGCTAGATTAGAAAGGTATAAGAGGTTTAAAAGCAAAGGGGTTGGACTCTAGACAGATATTCCCCTAGAGCTGGGTCTACTGTGCTCTAAGCATCGATATTGCGTGTGTTCATAGATCCGAATGGGAACAGATAGTATGTTAAATTGAATTATGATGTGTTCTGGTTTAATGTCCGATACCGTTCCCTGAGAGGACTTTGCACGGATTCCACTGTCTCTTTTGGAGAACCGTTAATAGGGAAAACCCATGTTCGCGCCTTGGTGCCTTATCTAAACACATCATTTTACCGCTCTTATTTCTAGAAAACTTTTGTTACCACCGTAATTTGCAGGAACCTGCTTTTGCACTTCAAGCCCAATCTATTCAAAGACCGGAAGCAGCCTTCTCCCTTCGATGGGCTTCTTCTCGAGCCTTTGCCGGGTGAGCCAGCTCGCGATTGTCTTTACTCCTTCAGGCGGTAAGAGAAGGGTCTGGTAGTCGTCTGTTCCTGCTCCTCTCCATATCATAGTATGTGTATGCTATAAGGCTCTAAAGATATAGCATACGGTCAGGACCGAAGTGGACTTGCCTATCCAAGTCTCCTTACAGCAGTTTTCTCCCACATCGCCCAGACGTTTCATAAGGAGCCCGGATCAGCCAGCCCGCTACCTATGTTGTTCCTAATCTGTTCCCTAAAGCTATTGCAATGACACTGCCGTTCACACTCTAGATAAACCGACATGCGCATTCGTCCTTTAGGCTATGTAAGCAGAGTTGTTAACGAGGGTATGATACTCTTCCTCCTCCTCCTCCTCCTCCTCCTCCTCCTCCTCTTCTCCCACCACATGGAGTTATCGCCAGCGCCCCGCTGCACTCATAGAGAGCTTTCTTTACGTAAGGGGTCTGTGGTTGGCCAAGGGGCCACTCTACGTGTGTAAAAATAGCATAGAGCGAGCACCTTAGAGCTATCGAGAATCCAAAGGACCCTTTAGAGACGACACAGTGTCATGTAGCAGTTATGGACACGATTTTCGTAACCAGCTCGTTAAGTAGAGCAAGATGATACAGAAAGGGACCTCCATATGGGAGTGCGAGTCAAATCACGATCGGGGTGCTCCTTTCAAGCTTAAATGACAAAAGCGCATAAAGAATAAAAGAGAATAGAAGGTGAGAGAGGATAAGGGTAAACGTGATCATAAATACGTCACCACTGTTATCCGACACTTTAGAAACAAATTCACTCCATATCTAGTGATAAAGATCCATACCACTTAAAACTACACACTACCTAAGAAGGATTCTTCATTCTCCGTTACAATAGTTAAAGATATACCAACCAATTTAGGTACCAAAGAATCCGTAACCCTCTGCTATGGCTACGTTATCTAGTGCGTTTGACCGTGTTTGACCTCCGGTGGTGGCGACCTAAGAACCATGGTCTGGTCTTACAGCACCTCCGTAGCATTTTAGCCGTTCTGAGTCTCCTAAGAATCTTCGAGTTCTGATTCACTGTGTCATCCGTGCCGGGCATGGGGTCAGTGTTGGACGTGTAGCTCATGATGGACCTGTTCTCTATGTCTTTGTGTTATCCCTGCCGTCCTTCTCGAGCTTTCCGAATGTGTCGAATTAGCTAATTTTGCCAATTTGTCGAGGTGTTTGAGTTGTCGATCTTGTCGAGTTCATTTAGTATATCAAATTTGTCGAGTTTGTCGAGTTTGTCGAGTTTGTCGAGCTTGTCGAGCCTGTCATCCTTAACGTGCTTGAAGTGCCCATCCAGCTCTTAAACTTTGAGTCTCGGTATTCCTTCTGCTCATGCCATCGGTGGTAGAAATACCTAAGGCCCTCCTCGGTTACCAGACCCTCACCAGGCTTGTATTTTTCTATGCTTGGGCCACCATAGTGTAAATCGGAGTTCAATTCATATCACAACTACTGTCCTTGATTTGGTCCTAGGTTGGATTGTTCTGTTATTGGTCCTCATATGATAAATTTCCTATTGTCGCGCAAGTTCCCGTTCACAATGGTAGCTGCTGTCCACATTCTCGTCTTTTCCGTCCCAGCCCAGTCAATGGTTTGTATTTCCCAAAGGAAAAGTCCAGAGCATTGCGCTTCATCAATGACATTCAGCTGATCCTTTCTGTCTTAGTAGGCTTCAAATCTGGCGTGGCGGCAATTTTGACATCTCAACCGGAGAGATACTGATCTACCAGGAATTCATTCGCCATCGAGCCATCCTAGCCCACGCTTACTATAGCGTTCATAGGCACACTCGTGCATGCGGCCCTTGATCGAGACTTTCTATGTTATGCCATTCGCGAAAAGGACTGGAATGGTTGTATCAAGTACCTAGGCAGGAGCTGGAGAGGACGCTCTAATCTTGACTGTTCCGTAGCGCCAACCAACTCGTTTAAGACAGATGTTAAATTCAATGATAGGACAAGCCGACATTTCCGTAAACGATTGAAAGTTTCATAGGAAGCGAGGGACTGAGAGTGAGCCGTATTTACTTCTTTCACGATGAAAGGGGTCAGCAGAGACGGTCGCTGATAATAGACCATCAACTGGAGTTCGAGGGGAACCGAAGAGAGCAACGTGCACGTGGATTTCGGGCAAATATACCTATAGCTTAGAGAAAAGGCAAGAGGCTACGCCCAGGCTTGTGACTGTTCGCGGGATATGACCTCAGACGGCTCATCATGGTTGACAATCACAATAATCTCACTGTTGTTGCATTTCGCCCTCATAGTGTAGCAAACAACGCGAGTGGTAGAGGAGAGAGGAACAAAAGGACTGATCATTCACTCACCGGTTCTTCCTTCGGCCTTTTGGATATATTCTGATAGCATTTTAATGATCGCGGAAGTGCTAGTGAAAACTTCCCGATTCTCGGCAGTTTTTTCTGGTGATTTCTTAGACACTGGTGGATTTCGAACACTCAAACAATAGCGGGGGTAGAATGGTGGGCTGATAGACTTCAAAATTCTGTTGGAGTAGCAAATGTGAGAAAAGATGAAACGCTGTTTCAGTGAGGAGCTTGGGTGGGCGAGATTTGTTGGTTAAGACGATGCAGAGAGCCTTCTAAACTTGGAACTAATCGTCGTTGTTTGTTGACCATGAATTGGAGGAAGTTCCGCACCACCTAATCATGGAAAGAGGCAAGGTGCTGCTGGCACATGACGCTGCCTATTGCTGGTCTCAGAGGTTGACAGTGTCTCATCGAGATCCTGGAGAATGATTCAAAACTGAATGGAAACAATTTCTTAGCTGGCATGTTGAGACTTCTTGCGTCAATAAGGGTTATACATCCAACTCTCCGGACTAAAGAAGACTTCGAAATCCACACTGCCAAACACTCCAATAGCAGGGAACAAGTCGCACTCTCCCCTCAACCCAATGGCCCCCCCCTCACTCTTCTCATCCAACTCCTCATTGCCGTCCCATCCCCCTTCTCTTTTACCGTTCCGGGTGAAGAAGACATCAATGTCGAGTATCTTGCCTTGCTGAGTCTGTTCATAAGACGGAGGATACCTCAGTGGTGAAAACTTAATCCCAATCCCGACCGTTTCTCCTAGCTTGAAAGCCGTTGTGAAATCTGTACCTCCCCATGTGTTGTTGACATATCGGCGCCCGTCATCGCCGTGCACCCCTAAGCTACCACGTTGCCATCCTGGCAACCTAAATGTCGGATAAGGAGGCGCGACAAAACCAATGGCAATTCCAGCCTCCACTTCCTCCATCGAATGACGACCACCGCGCCCAATGCCAAGGACCTTCAATTCATAGTAGATTGTCTTTGGTTGTTGAGTGTGCAGAGGTGAGTCCCAGAAGACAGAATACATGGGCAAATTCGTTAATATACTCGAATCGTTGCAGTTCTCGTGAGTCCAGCACTTCCAATGTCCTGGTTGTCTCTGCGGTATCAGGTCGCCTACATAGGTTGGTGCTTTCAGCAACGCCAATTGGCCATGTTGCACTGCTGCATGCTGTGGAGGGGTGAGATTCTGTGGCTGCCAAAGAGGGTTCGCTTGAGTCCACGCAAAAGCACGGTTGCCCTCGCTCATGCTTGCGTTTGCGGTAGGTGAGCTATCATAGCCGATTGATGGTGGTGGAGGAAGGAGAGAATTGTCGGGAATCACTGTCCAGTCGTGATATGGGGGCGGCTCCCAGCTAGGCGCAGGTTGCTTGGGAAAGTTGGACGAAGGCGCTGCATGGCCAGGCGGCGGACCAGGAGGAGGCTGGAAGCCAGATGAAGATGAAGCATATCCCGGAGGCGGACCTGGAGGGGGCTGGACATGGCTAGATGAGGAGAAAGCATGACCTGGTGGCGGACCTGGAGGAGCCTGATACTTTTCAGATGAACCAGTGCTGGCCTGCTGAGGAGGGGTGTAAGATGGATTGCTGGAATGAAGCTGAGTTGGTGGAGGTCCTGGAGGTGATTGATATTCCTCCTCGCCTTTCAACTTTTGCTTTAACTTGTTGAACATGATGCCGTGACAGAGAAGAAGTAAGAGATGGAGGACTGGATGAAGAAGTTTCAGAAAGTGTAGAAAGCTGATAGTGGCATTAGATTTCTTAAAGAACGAAAAGCAGAAAGGTACAATTGGAAAGAATAGGTTATTTCAAATTCGAAGTGAGTGGTTAGTACAGATGATCTCGAAAGTAAGAAAATGGAGTAAAGTAGGCGCAGTTCACCGTATGACGCGAATAAATGAGATATGAGAGTGGTCACGGTACGTCAGAGCCAAGCTTGGTGTTGAGGCTATGCAAAACATCTCTAGCCATCATAGCCACCATAGCCACCATAGCCACCACAGCCACTCTTCAACGTCACACTTCGCGTCCACCACCAAACCTTCAAATCCTAACAACATGTCTCCCGTTCACAGATCCCTATAACGACACCCCTCAATTCACCAACACGTGACGCCCTAAAATGGACGCACCCCTCGACCTGCCTTCCCTCCAACTCCACACCGAGCTTCGCGAATCTATCGTCCGCGCCCTCGCAACGCGCCGCCCGATCTTGCACCACCTCAACGCAGACACGTCCTGGCTTCTGCAAATCCCACGTCCGGCATCTGCGATAAAACATGGGAGTCGCATATACTACAACATCCTGATCGACCCCTGGTTCGTGGGCGGGCAGTCTGACGTCGCGAGATGGTTCAGCCAACAATGGCACGCGGAGCCCAGCGCGGTGAAGAGCATTGCGGAGGTCGAGGAGTTGGCGAAGACGGTGGAAAGGTTCGCGGGGAGCGGATTGAGGAAAAGAAATGGGAACAGTAGCAGGAGAGGGACGCCAGTAACGCCTATGAAGGCCGGAACACCTATGAAGGGGGAATGGGAAGCAGAAGAAGACGTGGAGACACTGATTGATTGCGTGGCTATATCGCATGAGTTCACAGACCACTGCCATAAGGAGACACTGTTGGAGGTACATCCAGATGTGCCGGTTATAGCTACAGAGGTAACCCTTCCCCCAAGCTCCACCATAAGCTTCATTCACCCCCCCCCCCCCCCCCCCGTCTCATCCCATCCTCCCTGGCCCGCTGACTAACCCCAACCCCTCCAGAAAGCAGCCGCCCTAATATCCACCTACTCCCACTTCCGTACCGTTCTCACAACCCCCACATTCTCCATGGAGTCTTGCGACTGGCGCTCCCACTCTCTCTTCCCCCTGCCCACCTGGCTCTCCATAGCGCGCTTCACCGCCCCTAAAGACGGTCTCTACTACCACTCCGCCCTCCTCATAGCTTTCTCCACGCACCCCTACATCTCGACCCCGCACTCCACACCGCAAAAGCGCCGGTCAGGCGCCAGCCTTTACCCCAATGGCCATGTCCCGGATCTCTTTTCCAGCTCAACATCCGGCTCCGAGGCCGCAGAATACGTCCTCTACACACCTCATGGCATTCCCTTCGAAGCGCTGAAACCAATACTCTACGCCTCCCCACCGCTCTCCTGCCTCGCCTTCCTGCACGGTCTGCACGACGTCCGCATCGGCAGCGCCCAGCGCCTGAACCTCGGCGCTGAGAACGGAGTCCGCTCACAACGGATCCTCCGCGCGAGGTATTGGATCGGAACCCACGATGAAGTGAAATCCGGAGGTGGGCTTATCGGATGGTTTCTGAAGCGGAAGGTGTGGAAACTGGAGGATGCGGTGAAGGTCGTTAGGGACGAGCTAGACCGCAGGAAAATTAAGAGCGGGGAAGGTGGGGAGGTGGATGCCGGGATGGATTGGGAGTGGGAGAATAATGAAGAGTGGGACGATGTGAAGTTTGAGGAGGTGGGGAATGGGGAGAGTAGGATCTTGGAGTAGCGACTCACCCGGACACCCCCAGCCCTAAAGAGGGTTGATTGTGTTTGAAGGGTTTGGAATAGTTACTAGAGCGGAAGAAAAAGAGAGAAAATAGGGAGAGAGTGATGTACATATACCCAACTGTCTGCTCGGGATATTTGGAGCGGTCACTGCAAAGGAGCGTTGTATATCAAAGTATACTCCATGCTGAATATGACAAATAAGAACAACACAAGTAACTCTGCTGAAACTTGCGAAACCCCTTACATGCTATATTCACACTTTAGTTGGTATGGGTGCCCGGATGCCCGCACTTAAGAAGAAATAACAGAGTGCCAGTAGAAAGATTACTGTATGAATTATTCGAACTTTGGATTTCGTTGGGCTTTCACCTTCCATGTGTATGCATTGATGTGAACGAGTGGTTAATATGTTGCTGAAGCCTTCAATGGGTCTGTATCATAGGACCTGCGGATGAAGCAGTACTTATATAACCCTAAAAAAGATTACTCAATCCATAGCTTAGTAATGGAAACCGATGGACAATTATGAACTGAATTCAGGTTAAACATGCATTGTTATATCCTGGATGAAGTGAAGTCATATACTAAGTTTGAAAAGCAATATTGAATACTCTGCAGTCGTCCTGCCACTGAATACAATGGACTAGGAAACCTAGAAAACTCAGTGATTCAGCATTTTGAGTATGCTAAACTCAAAATTCCAATTTGCAGTTAAGAATGCGCTCGGGTATCAAACATATGATCGTCGTCACACCGTAACCCATACATATATCAATCACTTCCCATCAACACCAGCACCAGCACCGCCGGCCCAAGGATTATCCGAACCCTCTCCATCAGCTCTGGGATCACCTCTCCCCTGCATTAACCTCCTCCGATGCTCTTCCTCTGCCAAACTCTGCTTCTTAACATACTCCATCACAACCTCCTCCTCATGCCTCTGCCTCTCCAACTCTTTCCTCCGATCCTCCTCCGCCCTCTCGCTTTCCTCCATCGCCCTCCTAAACTCTTCCTCGTCATTCTCCTCAGTAGCCGCACCTACATTCTGTTCAGTATTCGTCTCCTGCTCCTGCCTAAGCTGCGCCTGATGCCATTCCTTGCTCTCTGCAAGGATCCGTTTCAATTCCTCGTCATCCCACATCTCCTCGTCGCTATCCCAATCACTGCTGTTGCGCCGACATGTAGTGTTCAGCACGCTCTCTCTCAGTGTCTCCTCTAAAATACGCTGCTCCTCCTCCGTAGCGCCACTCTTCGCCACCTCCTCAACCGAGGCACGCATAGCACGTTGCAGTGCTTCTTCCTCATCTTCGTACGTGCCAGCCGGCGCCCGCTGGAGCTCCTTGATAGACGCCTGGATTGCACGTTCAAGGAGTTCGGCTTCCGTAGGATCGCCATGGGAGGATTGGGATACTGAGAGGCGGATCGCTTCTTCAAGTTCACGGGCTTCAGCCTCTTCGTTCGTGTTCTCCTGCTGTTGGGCGGCGCTTTGGCTTGGATGTGGATGAGCCAAGATGCTTCGAGCGTTTTGAAGCGAGATGCTGCTCGAGCCATCGTATGTTGGCGCCCTCAACGGATGGGTCTGTCTTCCTGTAATAGGAGGCCTAAGAGCACTGGCAGCACCGGGAGTGCTAGGGACATCGTTGGCGTTTGAGTACGAACTCGTGTTGCTCATCGACGGCCCGAATGACGGTCTCGCTTCCGGCCGCTTGAAGCCCCCATCAAGAACTTTCCGGAAACTCTCACGCCTCTTCGTCCGGTGCTCCTTGAGCAGTGTATGCAAAGCATCAATCTGCTCTTCCCCGGGGTTCTTTTTCTTTTTCATATTCACCTTCACACCTCTCCACATTGACAGAATGTCATCTTTATCCCTCGCAGTCAAATTGGTCGCTTCATCGTTGCCCTGAGAAATACGGGCCGCGATGATATACTTCTGGATATTCTCCCCTCTCCCGTTGAGGGCGTGTTGGTAGAGCCCTTTCATGGCGTACCCAGGGACAGCAAAGACGCCGCCCATCACACGGAGAGGGACTCCAGCAATGCCTTTGCCGACACCTTTGACAAAACCGACGCCTCCTTCTTTCTTAGCGCCGCGAACGGGATCCATGACAAGCCCAGTTATCCCCTCGTAGAATCCGAGGCCCAATTCCTGGAAAGATCAACATTAAATGCATTGCTATTGAGCTTCATGGATACGAACCTTTGCAGCCGTCTTCACGCCACTTTGAAAACCAGTGACCTTGTCTACCTGCCGAACCTCATCACCGTAAAGTTTGGGAACATTATGGAAACCTTTCGAAACGTTCAAAGAGAAATCCATCGGTGACTTAAATCCTGCACCAATTATCCTTGCAATGCCTTTTGCAGTGGGCATAACGTCTTCTGGCCTGAAATTGGACGTCTTGTTCGAAGCTCTGGCTCCAGAACCAGGCTGGTTATCGACGGCAGAGGGCGATTTCGACCGGGAAAAGTTCGACTCAATGTCATCGCGCGAGGATGAGCGAGACGGAACCTCCTTACGAGGGACCAAAAATGAAGAAGGCCTTCTTGTAGGTCCCTCAATGTTTGAAGTCTCCATAGAAGAACTTCGTCTGGGAGAACTCGAACCAGGTGGAACAACAGCGCTTTCAGGAGTACTGGTGGATTGAGATGCTGCGCCACTTGTGACGGTTTCGGATCTTCGCACTGCTTCTTTCCCTTTACCTTTCTTTGCATCAGGGTGGATATTCAGAAGCTTTAATGTCTCCGTTGGGAAATCAGCGACGCCCATCATCATTGTTGTCATAGTCCCAATGAGAGCTGTGGCTCCTCCAATAACAGGGTCCCAAGGGCCGTCATCAGTTTCGTACTCCCTTGGACGGTACCTGCTAACATCAGCTATACTGTGGTAGACGGTAGCCGATGTAACTTACAATTTAAGGTCATTGAGGCTGAGTTCACCGGCTTGAGCAAGAACAACCGCAGCCACAGCACTCAGCCTGGTTTGCGTACGTCTGACTCTCCATACGGCCGGTCGTTTTGGGATGACCGCACACCTCAAATTGTCAATTTTCAACATTTGATGGAAGAACTGGGCACCCTTATGATCGCCTTGCTCTTGACTGATCTTTTGAGACAATTCACGGGCTCTCTCCAAAGATTCGGGTTTTAGAGCTTCCTGGATTGCCTCCGCGAGTTTGTCTGATGTCAAGTCTTTGTACGGTATAGGTGGTGGTCCTGCGCCGGCCTTTGCTGTCATAGCACCCCAAAATGCTTGGTCACCAAAAAAGGGAACTACGACAGTAGGCTTCCCAGTTGCGATACCAGCAGCCGTCGTTCCAGCACCACCGTGATGGACCACGCAAGAAACTTGCCTAAACAACCAGTCATGGGGCACATTTCCAAGCATGAATACCCCTTGAGGTACTCCAAGTTCGTCAGCGCCCAGACCACCCCATCCTTTTGATACCAGCGCTCGCCTCCCCGTTTTCCGAACGGCATCAAAGATAAGCTGGGTCATTGCATTTGGGTCATCCACGACGATGGACCCAAATCCAATGTATACCGGAGGCTCTCCAGCATTTAGGAATGCTAGAAGGTCAGGGGCAGGAGTGAAATTCTGGGCTAAATTTAAGAAATAGAAACCTGCGATAGAGATGTGATGGCCCCAGTCTCTTGGTTTCGGGATCAATGCCGGAGACCTGACATAGTCAGTTTGCTTAATATTCTCGTTGCATCGTACTTACCAGCAGTATGTATACGGTATTTTCAACCGTGCCAGCAGCCCAGGAGCCCACATCATGCTGATAGGTTCAAGTCCTAAGCTCCCTTCACGGAAGTCATTGATGACGTCGCCCAGCCCTTGCCACGTGAGCATATCAACGAGCGTATACGACATATAATTCGTAATATTTGGATCAGCATTGGAAGACTGAATATTAGCTAGAGGGTGGGGAAACTGTTGGGTGGGGGACCAAGGCATCCTAATAAGTTAGCATGACAAAAGACATACAGTATGCTAAGCGAAAAGGGGAACTCACGTAAACATCATATGCAGTGGTATCCCTAATTTTTCAGCAATGTGTATGTGGCCGAAACTTGGCGGATTGGCAATGATGGCGTCCGCGATGAAGCTTTTGCTGGCAGGTTCAGAACTGCGGTTCTCGGAGCCCGTCCATTCCTCGACGCCTAGTTTCAAGGGATCAACACCGAGGCCATCTCCGGGCTCGATACAAGATCTCCATGTCCCTCTGAGGATCTCTGCTATTCCTCGTCTTCGTTTTCCAACGTCACCACTTCGAAGGGTATCGAAACCGGGCATCAATCCTGGATTCTTCACCATAAAGGCCATCAGTTCAGCTGGATCTCCGCCAATGCTGAAGAACTCAAGCCCGTTCTCGGTTACAAAATCCTTGAAGGTAGGATGCGTCGCCAACCTCACACGATGTCCATACGTCTCTTTTAGCACCTTTCCCAAGGCGACAAACGGTTGAACATCTCCCCTTGAGCCGACCACATGTATGACCACATTCAACGCCGGAGGAGGCTGCTTTCCGGGTACACCACCAAGAGATTCAGGAATATACGGAGGTGGTGGCGCCGGCTCTTGCTCAACCTGCGATAACTGTTGACGGAGCTGTGGATTGAAGATTTGCGATAATTTCCCAGACTTTTGATGAATACGGATATTAACACGGCCATCGTCGGCTACAACTGCGTTTGTCCCCAGTTCACTGGACTCGTTATGTATCTGGCCCGGTAGCTCAGTGTACGCCGGTGGTGGTTCATTAGAATTGGGAGAGTCGCTGGCTGGAGCACCACTGTAGTTGGGATGAGTGCCTACACCAGGTCTATGTGGTTCCAGGTTAGCAGTTAGCTATCAACGTGTAAAGAGCCTACATACGTCTGAGAGGCCTCTGTGTAGGTATGCGAAGGTTCATATGGTGCATAAGATGGCGGCCTTCCACTCTGGGATTGTTCATGGTGCGGCATTCTGCTACTGGATTGTGAAGCTGTAAGTCTATCGCTCGTGTCCACGTCTGAATATCCAAGAGGTGAAGGAGGCGGATATGAGGGAGGGGCAGCTTCTGCCCGGGTGTTTGACCCCTCTTTGGAGTCCTGTGCGGACATTCTGAATCACTTAAGATATTGAATTTGTTCACAGTGCCGTATGATAACCTGGGGGATGTACTGAGTATTGTAAGAAGATTGGTGAAAAGGTACAAACAGGAGGATCCATTGACACGACAGTGGTTGAAAGCTATTCACTCTCGAGACTGGCAGGACGACGACATCCTGTGGCACAAGCAGGCTGTGGCAGGCTACCTATCCAATCAGGTGCCGCCATAAAAGGTGGCTGAAGTGTGGCTTAACTGCGTCATTGCTTCTTGTAGTCCAACATTCACGTGCCACCAATTCATCGACGCAAACACTAGAATAACTATAGGAGAAGCTCCAATATCGGCAGTTATTGTCTAGAGTATTTCTCTTTACAGGATATGTCTTCTTGACTGGCCAAAACATTTTTCTGCTCTCGGGCAACAGAATGTGATCTGAGCTGAAGCTACCGTCTGACGCGTCTCCAGCTCATGACTATCCGCATATTTTTACGGAGTATAGTGATCCTTTTAGACTATTTCCACTTTAGGTAATAGTTGCGATTTCTCCTGTGTCAGAAGCTTGATAGCATTGCTTACTTCTTTCACAACTGACCTATCAACGTATTTCACCAATTAAAGTTCCGGTTACTCGTGCGAGTATACCTTAGTTCTTAAGGAAGACGTCAAAAAAGGGCCTGCAGCCATTTATATTGAAAGCATTCTTTTTTTCATTATATTTCTCATCATCGTTTGATATTTCGTTTTTCATGTTTAGATCATAGCTATGTTTCCCTTCCTCTTCAGCCCCACTTCGTTCATCTACCAATCCCCTTTCGCTCCCATGTAATGGAGTTCATGATGGGCATCGGACTGCTTCGGCATTGACAGTAGGGCCAGAGTATGGATCTCTGAAACATCTTAAGTGGGGTTCTGTCCGCTCCTGATGCACTTCGACTTATCAGTGATAGCCCTCGGGCAGGTAACCTCCTCAAAGGTGACGTCTGGGTTGTCGGCTCCCTTGAACCAGTCGAATCGCCAGTAGCAACCAGCCTTGAGCTTCTCTGGGAAATTATCGCACTCGGACCGAGACGAGATGCCACCGTATTGCTGTCCCCAGCCATTTGGTGGAGCTCCCCATTCGTTTGTGCAGCCGTTGAAGATTCCAACACCGCCTATAAATGAGTTAAAAAGTTATTTGTTTGATCCAACATCGGATAGACTTACCTCCAGGCATGGCCAAGTCGAAGTGGTTGTTACCGAGATCCCCACCGGTGTTAGTAGCCTGTACGATCATCTGTTTGCCTGAAACTGGTCCAGATGTGAATGTCAACCTGAGAAGACATTAGTAGCTATCTCTCACAACTCAATAACAACAGCTCACTTGTAACAAGCACAGCACCAGCTGCTCTCAGAGCCGCCCTGGAGCTTCACAGCAGCAAAGCCGTACGCCAGGTTATCATTGACGGCCCATGGGCTCTGGTTAGAGCACATATACGCTTGGCCACCACTCTCGCATCCGTTCTTCGCGCCCATGTTCGAGAGCGGGTTGTCATTCTTGTCACAGCTCTGAATAGGTTGGCTGACCGATGCCTTTCCTGACCAACCGCATGATCCTTTGCAGCAGTCCCAGTAGCGAGTTGTCCTTCCAGATCCGGAGGCAGCTTCGACAGTTGCACTGCCCATGAGGAGGGCCAAAAAGGCAATGTTCTTGAATGTGGCGAGCATAATGAACTGAGGTTTTCTATTGTCTTTGGGAAAGGCTGATTTGAGAGATGGAGGTGTGCGTGGAAGATCAATCGAAAGTCGGGGGACTTCCAGTATATATAAGGATATCTAACCGTTAGGCACGATTTCCAAATCCGCCTCCTTCTCCACACATTTCATCTAGCCGTCGCATCAAAAAGCCGGCTGCTCTACCTGCCCTTCCGACCCACAGCGCCCGCGCGACCTGACAACCTGGTTTGCGGCTCGCCAATACAAGCCCTCTCCATATCCAGATATTCCTGCATTCTATTCCTTGGAGCTGATTGGCAGAAGCGGTTGTTTCTTCGAAACAACGAGAAGACCATTAGTACCACAATCGGTTTACAAGGCTATTTGGTTTATGAAACGGCAGATCAGTTGACGTAGTGGGCTAATGAGGTACCGGCATTCCCCATATTTATTCATTTGGCAGTGTCGGGATGGCGGCTGAGGTTCCTAAGATTTGGCAGGGGTGACGCTTAATATCAGATTTGGGCATGATGTTGGATCGAAGGGTTGGTGGCAATAAGGCCGATGACGTCCAGAGAGTGAAAAATTCTTGAATATTGACAGGCTGTAGATATCAGATTGCTGGTTGATCAATCTGGATTGAGGGCTATGTGTGGTAGTCCTTGAATCAATGACACTGTTTCATAGTGTGGTGCAGGAAAGCCTACCCCTGGCTGTGGAGATTGAGAAGAAACAGTTTCTAGAGCTTCTGACCAAGAAGAAGTTTGGTAGATTTAACAAGAGTGTAGGCTTCGTAGTTAGAATATAGAGATATCTCGATGCCTACCCAGGCAAGTAAAGAGGTTCTTAGCGGTATTAGGGCGGCATTAATTAGTGACTGTTCTTCTTTTCTATAGTTTTGACAAAGGTATCCTTGAGATATCTCTGAGTAGTTTAATTTATAGAAAAGCTTAACGTTACTTGGTGTAATAAAGAGTCTAAATACGCTTAGATTTTCCTATATCATGACTCGTAGAGTAGAATAGGGACGGTATACAATTCTAAGGAATTTATTGCTGTTGCCGCCTAGTAGTAGCGCTAACAATTCATGTGGCTGTGCCATACTTCAGCCACATCCGTTCCACCTGCATCTCAAGAACTACGAGATAGGTAAGCTCATTCACGAAACGATTCAATGCCTGCCTCCCGTCTGCCACTGGCAGTTCTGAATAACCTCCGCCATGCCCAGTTGAGTCGCAGATATGCACTTCTCTACGGCAAGACGTTCAACAGGAGCTGCGGTTCCTGCACAGCACCCCCAAGCTCCGTGAACAGCTCCTCAAAAAACGCAGCTCTCAACCCCACGACATCCGACCCTCCCATCCCCGTAGCAGATCACCGCGCTCTCGCTCAAGCCCAGAATCTCTTTATAACCAGCCCCTATAGTCCCGGCTCGCCTCTCCTTCAACCCAATGGCGCGCACATCTTTCAGAAACTACAATCCTTCCTCCGAGCCCAGTACCCTCAATTCGGATTCCAGGAAGTCATAACCCCCACAATCTACAAGAAATCCCTATGGCAAGTCTCCGGCCACTGGGACGAATATGCTGAACATATGTTCTCTGTTACCGGTCGCGGCGCAACAGGACAAACCTCGAACGCTGAAGCAGGACAGGATGAAGAGTTTGGATTAAAGCCTATGAACTGCCCTGGACACTGTCTGCTCTTTGACAGCACAGTACGGAGTTACCGTGACCTTCCTATCAGATACGCTGATTTCAGCGCACTGCATAGAAATGAAGTGTCTGGTTCCTTGTCTGGATTGACGAGGGTTCGACGTTTCCATCAAGACGATGCGCATATATTCTGTCGGCCGGACCAAATCCAAGAAGAAATAATGCAGACACTTAAATTCGTTGGAATGGTCTATGACACCTTCAATCTCGGCCCCTACAAACTCCTCCTGTCCACGCGACCAGAGCACCATTTCATCGGCACAATCTCAGAATGGGAAACTGCCGAAAACCAACTAAAATCTGCGCTCAACGCATCCGGGCGCGAATGGTCCCTCAACGCCGGCGACGGCGCCTTCTACGGCCCTAAAATCGACATCATATTGAAAGATTCGACCGGCAAAGAACACCAAACAGCAACCATCCAGCTCGATTTCCAGCTTCCGCAGCGATTCAACCTACAATATCAAGCCTCCCCCGAGGAACTCGAGACCCAGGAAACTGCAGAAAAGGACGGACGCAATAAGGGCGTCGACGAGGGGAATCTTCGTCCTGTGATTATACATCGTGCGATTTATGGGAGCTTGGAGCGGTTTATGGCGCTGCTGATCGAGCATTATGCTGGGAGCTATCCCTTTTGGATCTCGCCTCGTCAAGCAGTAATCCTCGCGCTGAATCAAACCCCTGACGTTTTGGCCCATGTAGACAAGGTACAGAAACTGCTCTCGCTGGGAGCGCCGCCTCTGGTGGACGGGAAAGAAGTAGCGAGAGAGAAGACGACGCCGCTATCGCTCGACACCATCGCGCTGAATATCGATGCGGATACCTCAGCGCGGCCGCTGGGCAAGAAAATTAAGGAGGCGAGGGAGAAGGGGTATAACTTCATTATTGTGGTGGGGAAGGAAGAAGTGGAGAGAGATGGAGTGAGGATTCAGGCTGGGAGCCAGGATGCGGAGACGCTTTTCAGCGTGTTCTCGGATACTGGTTCGGAGGTGGAGGTGGGGATGGGGGGCAAGAAGGGGCTTGCGATGGCGACGGGTACTGCGAGGGAGGGGTTGGAGGAGCTTGTGAGGAGGTATTTGTAGGCGTTGGGGTAGGTGGGATGTGAGCCCTTGGAAGTTCAGGAATTTGTGTACATACTGCAGAATACTGTAGATATTAGGATCATAATACACTAGAGACAGTACCCCTCCCACGTGTTGAACAGACGACTTGAATCATAAACGTCCCGCTCTTTCCATGCACTCCCCTCTCTCTGCCCATTCCCCCAACTCTGCTATACCCCCTCCGCCCTTAGGCCCCTCCCCTACCTATAAACCACCGTCTCCACATCTCCAGATCAAACACCCCCACTTCTAACTCTCTCTCTCATTGTTCCCTCCTTTCCAACAGAAAACCCAAAATTTCTCTATCTTTCGCCTTTTCCGCTTTCTCCTGGAGTGGGTGGAGTGGAAATGTAAAAATCCGAGAACATCTCGTTCAGAACTAGAATAGATCATACCTAATACCACGCATAACATGCTGTCTACCCTACAACTGCAGTATCTGACTCTCACCTCACACCCATCCGCCTCACAGACACCTCCTCAGGATTAAAGCATCTAGAGTGGTGTTATTGATTCTGGAATGATGAAGCGGCTATCCAGTGGAGGTATGTGGAGGGTTAGTGGGTATTGGATTTATGGAATGTGGGTATTAAATAAGGTTTCTTGGATATTAAAAGGATGCGGAAGCTAGTGCCGGAGAACCTTAATAGCGAAGAAACTGGGAAACGGAAGCCGAGTGAATAGTTGGCATGATGTTGAGGGACGAGATAATGGACCGAAACCTGTCAAGGAGTGTGTTTTCACGATTCATGTCCCTAAAGCGAGAGTGTTCAAACCTTTCCAGAGTGAACCGTCATTTGATGCTCCATGATAGCAATACAGAGTATGATAAGATATCGGTGAGATGTTTAATAAGACGATGAGGTCGTGAGGTTGTCCTGGGCACGTGCATACCGCCTATCTCGTGAGAGCGCGAGGTGGTTGCCGCTGTCACCGTCCCGCGTACCGGAACGCATCGGAGAAACCCTTTCCCGGTACAGCTATAAAATCTCGCGGCCGGCCCCACTTCCACTTTTCCTTCCTTAAGCAGTCCGCCTCACCAACGCTGCGTTTCTTTGCTCACAAACAGACGGCTTTGAGCTTGCTCAGCTTGTCCAATCATGCAAATGAGAAATTCGGAGTAATCTTCACCCTTCTTGCCAACTCTACCTTCTCGGGGGTCGGAGCTCTGGCAGCACTGCCTGTGAGGGCCTGGCGTGAACTTCACGTCTGCATTTGGCATCAGAAAACTCAGGGTCCTTGAGGGTTAAGCAGTGGCCTTCGGGTTGTTGTGGAGCGTGATGGGATACCCTATGGGAGCCGGTGCGGAGATTGTGTGCTTGCGAGCGACACTTTAGTGCAATACGCAGCGTACTTGATCTTAAGTAGGTGAAAGCCGAAAAAGAGATGGTATCATTCGATTCCGATTACTCAGGTGGGGCGGACTGCTTCAATTTTTTCTTTTTAGGTGAGTTCGTCCCTTCTTGCCAGTTGGCTTCATGGATAATTTCGAGGATACTGCTAATAATATGAAATTTCCGAGGCCTTTTTCAAAAAAAAAACCCCCCCCCCACAATGTTAACATCGAAATCAACCTCTTTATGACCACAACGATCGCGTCTTACACCATCATCTCTCGACTGAGAAAAAGCTTGGAAAGTTCTCATTCTCCTGAGTGCCGCTGGTCATGCACTCGGTGAGGGCATGGCCATTGCTGTCTACTGTAGGTCTTTCTTTCACGTTTGCCTGTGGGCGTCACTTTCGGGATGAATTTTTATTATTCAGTTATCCCTGTCTGAACAATATTGTTGAAACCATGAATTCTGATAGAAAGGAATACTATAATCTTCTTATCCTCTTTTTTGCCATACAGAAGCTGACTCCTTAGTGACGCGCTGCCTCTTTGGATCTCTCAGTTGTCCAAAACGAGCATGCCTTACGCCGTCATCCTTCCGATGAGAATGAAGCCCCTTGTTTTTCTCAGTCGTCCACTATGGTTTATCGTCTTCCTTTTCTATCTCCTCGTTTGTGTACATGATATCAGTCCGCATGGTATATTTTGTACCTTTAATTACTTCTTCACCGGAGTGAAGCAGATTGCGGTGTTGGAAGAGCAGGACACGGCCGGCCTTGGGTGCTACATCTATCTTCCTGATCATATCAGCCCCAAAGAACCTGGTGGAGCCGCCGATGAGTGATTCCGGGCCTGGTTTGCCTGCCATACCGTTGAGATACAGATGGAGCGTGAGGAAGGATATCTCTTTCCCGTCAAGCGTTATGTAGCTGGCATCACCGTGTGCTGGTCTATGTTAGTATCAACGTATGTTTCAACTTGAACAATGTTGTTACCGTGGAAGTATTCGCCGCCGATGTACTTAAGAAATCGCATCCGCTCATTCAGCCTCGTCATACGATAAGCCTTCACCGGCCTCATTCCTGTGATATGTGGCTGATTCTCCAGTCTGTGGATTTCCGGAACCGCCGCCGCTATTCTCGCCCACAGCTTGGTCGCTAACTCGGGAGTGTCCCAGATGATGCGTCCGCATTTACGGACGGGCTCGCACAGGGCCTGTCTTCCACCACCAATGTTGATCAGAGCCCTCTCCCATCCAACTTCCGTGTTGGACTCTGCTAGCTTAAGGAGTGTATCACATTCTTCTTCTGATAGCACGCCATCTAGGACAACTGCCCAGTATTCGTCGTACTCGGAGAGGCCGCCCGCTCTCCAGTCAACGGTGGATTTTTGGAGGTTGGGGGCAGGACCGTCGAGGAAGCCCGTGGGGAGTGAAGTGGTTTTAGAGGCCATTGCTGTTATTTTCAGATAATGTACCGATGAATATAAATGTAGACTTCTTGTGCTGTACGGTCAGCGCTGTTGGGGTCCTTTAATAGTAAGGGCTAATTCTTAAGTGTTGCCTAAATGCGACTGTTGCTATCCTTGTTTCAGTAGCGCACCTAGGGAGGGCATAACCACTTCACCACCACTACCGCTCACGATGGGCCTCTCCTCATTGACATCTCAAGAACCATCGACGCATAACAGAACAAACCTTTGATCGTTGTCAATAATTGTTCTAGAACTACGGCCCGACCACGGCTCCACAGCGCTCGCGGCGCTAGAAATGCCTGGTTGAGCCACCCGTTCCTGGGGTCCAAGTGCCGTCGCTTCAGATCCACCGATCGTGCCAAGCCTTTTGACCTCACCTCATTTCCCAGCTTCACCTTTACTTCACCAGCAGCAATTGGGCTGCCACAGCTCTCGCCAAATCCCCCCCTCCCTGTTCCAACCTCTTTTCTTTGTCTCTCACTGCCTCATTCTCTCGCTTCCTACCACTCTCTTCACCCAAAATCACAACAACGGCCGGTCGCTTAACGCTACAGCTGTCAGGGACGAGACAGCAGCGCATTGCATCAAGAGCTTCGTTCTGCGCCGTCAACCGATCAACAGGTCCATAAGCCTCACTTCTCACTCTCCGCCAGCTTGCTTACATCTCCAGAGTTTGTCAACTACCACCCCTTCGCCCGTCATGGCCGAACAAATGTCACGAGGTTCTCAGGAGCCCATTCGTAATCGATTCCCTACCTTGTTCGAAGTACTGAGCCGCAAGACCGTCGCACCTCTTGACTTGTACTCTTTCTACATCTATATGCGTGATCAACAGAGGGCTGTTGACTATCTGGACTTCTAGTACGATAACCTGAATGATAGAGAATGAGGTTCCGTTCCGGCAGCTAATCTCGTTGCATAACAGTCTGGATGTTTCACAGCACCTCATTCTATGCCGCGCCTACGTGCGCCGTCTCCACCGCTCCGTCTTCGAAGACACACCTGAAATAGAGAAGAATAGCAAGCGATCATCCTATATCCTCCATGACGCTGGGGAGGGTCCATCTGGCGAGAAGGGCAGCATTGCGGACCAGCGTCTGTCCGCTTTTCTGCGCTCTGATCACGGTAGTCGCGCGCAATCTCCTCAGAATAGTCATGGAAGCGGTCGCTCATCGCCAGCGGGCCGTGAGCGCCCACCTCGCCCCAGTTTTATGACTCTAGATTCGCCCGGTGACTCGAGCTCCCCCGGCCATGCCTCGTCTTCTGAGAACGTCCCGCGCCGTGAGGATCTTCGTGGCTCTGCTGAGAAGATCCTCTACACCTATTTGTTGCCTGGTTCCGAGCGCGAGATCATCATTCCGCAGAGCATTCTCCATGATGTTCAGGAGGCCATTGAGGGCCCGGACCAGCGCAGTGACCCTGAATTGTTCGATTCTGCTAAGGACTATGTCTTCCAAGCTATGGAGCGTGATGCATTCCCAGGGTTTCTGCAGAGCAAGGGTCTTGGCAACCTGGTTCCTCAAAGTATGATGTTCCGCCTCATCATAGGCTTGATCAGTGTCTTTGGGGCTGTCTGGGCTTCCTTCATTCTCATCCTTCGCGATAAGCCCCGTACCACTAGATGCTGGGTTCGTTCTCTTCACTTGGTCCCCATAGACATGCTCTCCGCTAACTTGAGTAGTTGATCCTCCCGTACACGGTTGGCATTTACTTCATCTTCACGCACCAGTACATGCTCGACCCCATCCTAGCTCTCTTGGGCTACAGCGAGTACACCTTGTTCGACTTCAATCGCATGCGCGAACCCTTCGTCATTAAGACCCTCCGGATGCGGTCTATGTCGATGCTCCTCTTCTTCCTGCTTGTCACGGTTGCAACTTGTTGCATCTTCATCTTCGTGCCTGGCAAAGATCTTTGAGCGCTGAATCGTAGGAGTCGCTACATCTTCTCTCTAATAGAACGAACTGGTCTGACACTACCTTCACATGGATTCTCTTTTGTCTTTTCTTTAAATCTTGTTTCTCCCTCTATACCCTTTCCCCCGGACTATGGCGTTTAGGATGCTAAGGTGGCAATGAGGTTGTAATGCGCCAGCGATTACTGCTTGGCCTGGACTCAACGAGCGGTTGGGTCCTGTTTGAACCAATATCATCAGTGTCTCCGGACCGACGAGTTTATGGGCTCGTGTCGATACTATGGGCCTTAAGGAATACAAATAACGGCTGCTGTCTAGCTATTTCATGAATGGAACAATATCACAATCAAAATTCCCTTATATTAAAGTTTTCTCCTCTCTCCTTCGAATGCTTATCGGGTATCGAAAAGGATTCCCCAGTCCAGCGAGATTAGAACTGATATTTCGGTACTCTTATTCAATAAACTTACAAAGCCCAATGGATATCATAAGTAGGGTTGATCACATATTCAGATGCATAGAGAGTATTGACGCCCATACACTAAGATAGCGATAATAACAAAAAGTATTAGGAGTGTAACGGGCGTACAGCAGCCATTTTAGTATGTTTTAGCTCTAGGTGGTGAAGTTCCTAGCATTATGGTGGTCCAAGCGCCAAATTTATGACGTTTCTTGATGCCGAGCTTGAAGTTATCCCCTTCGGCATCACCATAACTATCTCACAGCCCGACTAGATCTATACCATTATATGGGGATCTAATCTGTTACGAAATTAAAAATGAGTGCGCCTAAGAACAAGCGCGGTCCGACCGTGTTGGTACGTCTATTCTGCATTTTCCTGCAAGACAAGCACAAACCTTCGCGACCACGTTACTGACGCTTCTCTGCAGATGACCGATGCCCGCGACCCCAATACTCGAACCGCACAGAGACCAGCTCAGCTGCAGAGGTCCGCAACGAAACTAATATCTGTTGACAATATCCTCCAGTATGCCTCCGAACTCCCCTCCCAGCAGCGCCGCGGACCTCCGAACCAGCGTCCTGCAATGAACAATCGTACCCCCAGTGGCCGTCATCCCTTAGACCCTCGACTATCAGGCCGTCTGCTCCCCCAACATATACCCACTCGTTCTAGCAAACTTAGTGAAAAGCTCGTTCTCCTGCCTGAAACGAATGTCCAGGCCGATGGGGGCTTGGAGGATATTGTTGAGGACGACAGCAGACCGCCCAAAGACGAAGAACTAGCGAGAGCTGCACAAGGTGTTTTGCAGAACAGAAGTTATGCGGAGCGGCTACCCAAGGCTCGACGGACGGAGCAGTTACCCAGGGTCACGGCATATTGCACGGCGCAGGCATATAAGATGAAGAGTACAGCGGAGTTTGTCAAGACTCAGCATGGTGCGAGGACGAAGCTGTATGATGATTGCTTGTATACAGTCTATCATTTGCCGTTGTTGCCTGGGAGTGATGGGTATAGAGTCAGGAGCAGCCCTGCGTTGAAGAGTCCCGGTGGAAAGACTGTGCTTGATGAGGAGATTGAGCGGAACGAGCAGAGAGAATATCACGAGGGGTATTTCGGGGACGATGAGACCTTCAGCATTCGCGGACACGGGCACGAAGAGCATAGTTCTGATGATCGGCCACCGTCTCCGTTGAGGGAACACATCGAAGATGGTATCCATGCGCGCATCTCTCCAAACGCCTTGTCCTTTGGCGAAATGTTCGTCTTCTCTTACGGCGTTGCCGTCTTCTGGAACTTCACCGAACTCCAGGAAAAAGACATTCTCGCCGACCTAACCTTCTCCACTTCCTCCACCGGTATCTCCCTCGCCACGCGCCCCCTCGACGAAGCAGACTTCGAAACTGAGGAATTCCACTTTGAGTACAGTCCCGACATTCCGCGTCCAAGAGTCTACAACGATATGATTACCCTGAAGAGTGGGGACCACATGATCAAGCTGGCTATGAGCCACGCCATCTCCCAAAGCACGAAGCTGAGCTTGTTCGAGGAAAGAATGGCCAGGACGATGCTGGAGGCGCAGTATATCCCGAAGAGGTTGGCGCTGACGGGGAAGCTGGGCATGGATAGGACGGAGGTGGTGAAAATGATTGGGCAGTTGTTTACGAGTCGAGTTGATGTGAATTTATGTGAGATTCTCCTGACACTGAGCAGTTTGATTTGGATATATTGGGGGATAAAATTTGCTGATAGCATACAGCGTCAAACATGCTCGACACCCCCAACTTCTTCTGGGACTCCGAACCCACCCTCCACCCGCTCTACACCGCCGTTCGCGAATACCTCGAGATTAAGCCCCGCATCCAAGTGCTCAACGAACGCTGTCGCGTGTTCCTCGACCTTGGGGAAATGCTAAGCGATTCTATTTCGGATAAGAAGATGAATAGAATTACGTGGATTATTATTGTGCTGATTGTAATTAGTATTGGTGTCACTTCACTGGAGGTGTTGCTTAGGTTTGCGATTTTGAGTAGCAGAGGGAAGACCACGGGGGGGATGGTGACGGTGCAGAGGCAGGCGTTGGTTAGTCCAAGTGTGCTGTTCGGAAGGGGGGTTGTTTGGATGGCGACAAATGTGGGGAAGAGCTTTGTAAATTGACTGGAAGGGAGGGAAAGAGAATAGTTAGTTTTCTGACTGCATAGCGAAGGCGTTTGAGAGTTCTATCTGTACAGAGTACAAACAAGTCTATCTTCACCGGAGATCATAGGAGATCGTAGATTCAAAACTAAGTGAGTTCTTTGTCTTGTACGGCTAGTATAGAGAAGCTTTTCCTGGAAGAGGCCGGTGTCGAGTCTTCAATCGATCGTGATTCTAATCCTACGTTTGATACTCTGCTTGTTGCTTGCAAGCGCCTATAGAGAACTTCCTGTATATATATTTATTTGATGCTTTCTACAGCCTGAATAGACCTGCAGCCGCAATACAATCAATCCAGTAAAAACGAAGGGTGCTATGCAATTTCTACCCAGAGTTCTACATTTTCTTCAAATTTCTGCATCAAAAATTATGCCAGTAGCCCATATATTACAAAATGATTGGCCGTGATCAGCGTGACGCGCTACGGGTTCTCGAAGCGCGTGCTTGCGGCGTGCCGCGTTGCGCAATCAGCTTTGCACGAACCACCGTTGCCCGGGTGCGGGGGCAAAACATAACAACGAATTCAGGGTCCAGTTCGTCTAGTCTCTTTCACTACCGACTTCTTTAAAGGAACAACCACCACAACCTCTTGTCTTCATCCTACCTTCCTTTTCTCCTCCACGCTCTGTGTCCAACGTTTCTTTTCTCAGTCTGTATATTTCTTTGGAGGACCGCATTTAGAGGCGCCTCCTTGACAACATTCTTCCAGACAAGACTTTTGTCTCGACAATTGCTTTGTCCGCAACAGCAACAACCATGGCATCCAACCTCTCCAACACGCGCACTGGCAATGTCGCTCAGCGGTAATGAATCCCCAATCCCCCCTTCCATTCTTCTCTACTCATACTAATCCTACCCATTCCAGCCTCCAAAAAGAGCTAATGGACATGATGCTCTCCCCCTCCACGACCCTCACGGCCTTTCCCGACGACGAAAACCTTACCCTATGGACCGCCACTATCGAAGGTCCCACCGAAACCCCCTATGCCGGTCTCACCTTCAAGCTCTCTATGGAGTTCGCACCAACTTATCCGATGACCCCGCCAGTTGTGTTGTTTAAGACTCCCATCTACCACCCGAATATCGACTTTTCCGGGAGGATTTGCTTGGATATTCTGAAGGACAAGTGGAGCGCGATTTATAATATTAGTAGTGTGTTGTTGAGTCTGCAGAGTCTTTTGGGGGAGCCGAATAAGTGAGTTTATTTCCTTTTGAGCCCGTCTGGGTTCGGCTGGGTGTCCTCTGCGCCCGAATTGCTTGGTATTACGGTACTCACAGCGTTATAGCTCAAGTCCCCTCAACGCTGAAGCCGCCGATCTCTGGGACAAGGACAAGGAGGAGTTCCAGCGCAAGGTGCTCGCTCGCCACAAGACTCCGGAGGAGCTCTAAACATCACACTTCCACTCTTCCGGTAGCGTCTTATCCTTGGACCACACTTCACACGGCGTCTCTTTTGGATGGAGGCGGCTCCTTTCTTCGGTTTGGCGAAGCAAGGTGTTTGTTTTGGTGCTTAACTCTTGGATGTTTCTTCCTCTTGCGACTGTCAGTCTTGGGTACCATTTCTTCTTCTTCTTCTTCTTCTCTGTAACAACGCCTAACTGCGTCTATACGCTCTGATCATGGTTCTTCATCACTGGCTAAAGGATTGGTGCTCTCCTAACTTTTGGCTGCGTGAATGGCACTGCGGGGTTGTATTTGCGGAGCTTAGTGGTGCCCGTTTGTTTCTTTTTTGGGACACAACAATGATGGAATGAAGCGAGAGTTGAAGGCTCCTTACCACTTGGCAGTCGTTCTTATTTTCCCTTTATTCTACTCTCTGTATTAATGCATGGCTCGGAGTCCGGAAGGTGGTTGGCGTGGCATGGTTCGGGATATCCAAATGGTGCGATAAGCCCACGATGAGCTTTGGCAAAGGACGATGGTGCATGGGATGGACTTTGCATAACTGAACCCCTAATCCAAATCAATGATCCTTTGAACACTGGAAAAAAGGGCTGTCTATATGTGTGATGATCTAGTGAGTTAACTATACGCACACGTACTCGGAAGAAGGTAGCGATGTACGATCGTGAGATTGTTTACTTGCACTCCCTTTCTTCGTATGATAACATAGAGCCCACTCGCAGAGTCATCAAAGTCGGGTATTTGATAAATGCTGATTGCTGACTAAAAGAATTTGAGAAGAGAGGGAAACGAGAGAAAAGAGAGATCCATTAAAAGCTTGTATATAAAGCTTGTATATATACTATCCAGAAATATCCCAGCACGATGAGTTGCAAAGCCGAAGACGAATGGATGTGTCTGTCTCCCTGAAGTCTCTAATCCCACTTCACTGCCAAATAAGTTACCTCAAGCAATAAACACCATCCTCCCTCGGCTCCACGGACACCTCATTCCCCAGAAACCCAATGCTATCTAACAAGAACTAAACCACCTCGCCGAGCTCCCCGAGCTCCGTACGACTTCGATACACACATCCCCCATCCACCCGTCTCAGCCACAAAAGCCCCATGGCCTGATTCCGTTCCGACGGCCCTCAGATGGGGAACCGCAACCGGAAACAAAGAAAAAGAAAAGAGGTGAGGAGTAAAAAGCAGATGGTAGCTCTACAATCTCTCCTTGGTACTGGGGTTAGGATGCTAGTGGATAATTGTTGCGTACCTATTGAGGATATACTGTACTTATAGTTAAAATGCAGAGAGCGAGGTGGCGCAACTGAGTATAGAAGGGAATTGTAGGAGTGTCGATGCTCTTCCCTATGCTGTCAATGGGGATTGGATCATCTTGGCCACAGAGTTCGCGCAAGAACATGCGCGAAATCCAGTTGTGGGGCTTCGTTCATGCCGGACTTGTCTAGTGAGCTTTCCTCGAGGTGGTAACGTTGGGGCGAGGGCATATGATGTCAGAGCTCTTTGTCACGGTGCGGTGTGCGTCGTTCTATGGTAAGCTTCTATGGCTAGCATAGTACTGGATAGGTACCATTAGAGTAGGGGCATACCTAAGAGATCAGAACTGTTTGTTACTGTGTACTTTGTCTTTCAGAGCATCAAAAGCAAAAGAAGAGCGGAGCATGTAAATGATAGGCAGGAATTATAAACCGGGGAGGCACACACTTTGGCGGCGGCTGTGATGGTAGTAGTGTGATGCCCAGGTCGTAGGAACCCACGCTGCTAGGCGGTGGTGTGCCTCGTGAACGATTCTGTCCTACTTTGATTGCCGGATTGGGCTGGCTCGGAAAGAGGCTTTTCATGCGTTCCAGAGTACGCAATCATAGTTAGATGAACAGAGTTGCCAAAGATAAGAGAGAAAAAAAAATTGATTCATACTATTGAATCCTCTGCAGAGGAACGTGGCAACATGATGTTAGAAGAGAAAAGGGGATGAGAAATAGGAGAAGAGGCAAGGGAAAATACATGGTGACAAGAGCAAATAGAAGAGAGGAAAAAGAGAAACCATGGGTTGGAGAGACATCCTGGGTGGTGGTGGCTATGGTAGTGCTGATGGTGTTGAGTGTAGTGCAATTCGTGGTCATGGAGCCTTGAAGACGGTTCAGTGCTACAGTGGAAGGACTGAAACCTCGGTAGTCATATGGAATTGATTGGAAGGATCGAATTCAATAACGAGCCGGCCATAGATCTGGTATGCGAAGCAATACATACCAATATAGAGAGTATTATTCAGATATAGCTTCACCCGACGGACGTCTTACCTATTGCGATTCCGCCGTAGCCGCCCTGTTAGAAGTGAAGGAGATACTGCGATCCCACCTGCAAGTCGAAAGTGCTCGGGTCTGTACACTCGAATGTTAATAAGTTCACTGGGATGTGCTCCCGATCCTTGGTCGAATTAATCTAACGTGGTGGCACCGGGACCTGAATTTCATGTACCCCGCGCACCCGCCAACGTCAACGGTCCTTCAATATGGAGAACACGGATGGCCCCGACGAAATTGGGGGGCCAGGGTCCGAACCCGGTCCAGCAGGAGGGGTTGCGTATATGAGAGTGGTAAATGAATTTCGATGTTGATGGCGATGAGTATATGAGTTTGGGCAGCAGAGCCATGACTTATGGAGGAGGGAAGAGGGATATAACAAGAATACTGTTTGTTCATATCGATAGGAGGAGAAAGGAAGAAAAAGAAACGGTACCTACCACCTGCCTTAGGGAGGTAGCACGAATGCAATCGGCACAGCCTGGAGAATAGAAGTAGAACCGGATGCAGAATGCACGTAAGCCTTCCACAACCTTTCGATTTCCCGTCCTGCATCATCGTATAAACCGTATCCGCTGAACCTACCTGAAGTACCTGCCGTGTCTACCTCAGAGCAACGTTATCAATCGTTGACTATCCATTGACTAGATCGGCACCAATCGACTGCGTTTGAAAGGTTGTAAGAGGCCTGGACCGGTGGTTGAGTGTCTGGACTGTTTTTCAAGAATGAGCTTCCGATACCCGTATTCAGCCAGGGTTCTGGTTCCCCATGCGGCTTAGAAGAGCCCTCTTTTCTCTTTTCCCATAGATACCGTATAGGAGCTTGGAGTCCAGGCCTACAGTAAGTGTCCGAGAGATCTTTGGGTGAGACGCAGGTAAGCAGAACCTATAGAGTAGCTGCTGCGGAGGAAGGAGCTTCTCATTGCGCCCTTTTAGAGAGTTCCAAGCGTCTTGATCTCACTCTTTCCCCTAAGTGGGATATATTGGTCAGTCATCAAACATCAGCGAACACTTCTCCGATTCCCGGAACGCCGACAGATAAGAGGGGAAGCCAGTAGAGGCATTTCTCTTTTCTATTTTCCCGAGGGATAGATATGCATTGGGGCTGTTCGCGTGGGACAGGGGACCTGGTAGTGTTAAAGAGTATGAGCGGGTATTGTTTGCAGGACCTGTATGGTAATTCAGTCAATGCTGCCAGCCCTTCCAGGACGATCCAAGACGATCTAGGTATGGGCGAGTGAGTTTGATGGCGCCAGATAAAACCATCTCAGGTGTTGTGGAGGAGAACGCCAGCTGTAGTTGTTGAAAATGGAGGAGAGTCGGATGGACTCCTCACCCCGCACCCGCAGCCGCGAAAGCCTCCATGCCAAGAAAGCAAGGATTTGAAGGCGATAGAGCCGGGTGCTCCAAGTTTAGACGCTTGATGGCCGGGACACTAGGGGAGCTCTACACCCAAGATGCGCAAAAGCAGTCTGATCTATACAGAGGTTTATGTAACTAGTAGCGCCCTCACATAGATAGATTACTAATATCAAACTACATTAATTGCTCAACAGTAGGCGTGATCTCTACATAACCAACTAACCTCTTTCTCTGTTCACTACCTCCATCCACCGCCTCCATCCACCACCTCCATCCACCACCCCCATCCTTAAATAAAATAAGGGTTAAATGAAGCTATAGTGTACTTACTGAAGGTTAATTTGGATTACATGCTAACTGATATAAGCGTTCTAAAACATATTAGCGCACAACTAAACTCTTGAAGCTACGGTTTGAGCTTCGTTCAGAATTATCTCCCAAAACAGTTAGATTGCTGATTAACTGTCAAAGAGGGTTGAAAAGGGATGAAAGAGTAAAATAAACGAGGCTTCGCGGGCTGCAGAACTTCTCTGCTATGTTGACTGAGCCTAATAAATCGGCATTTATAGCTGCGTGAAGGTGTGGGCGATGGCAACATGTTCCGGTGACAGTGACCGATCAGTTCTTTGAACTGGGCATGTCTCTCTGACGATCGGAAAGAAGCGACCAAAATGTGCTTGGACCGATGCTGACAACTCCTAGACAACCAGGGGAAGACAAGAGAGAGTCAATGTCCCATAGATCGGAACCACCTTCTTTGTCTGCTGGTCTCCAGATGATGAAGTATGACCTTCAAGCAGGGCGAGGCACAAAACAGATACGCCAGCAGACGTAGCAATTCCGTTTGTTTTAAAACACCGGATCTTTTGAAACCTTGGAATGTCTGCGGAAGCTCCGTCCGGAGCGGGAGTGGGTGTGTCCTGCTGCCCTGCATTAACGGCAGCTTTTCTTGCCCTCCCAGCCACCACCGCGCTCTGACAATGGTCGGAGTGAGCGAGAGTTTGAATGAAAAAGACATCATAGGTTCATCGCGAGGGTACTGCAAAACACCTTTGGAATAAAGTCCCAATAATCAAGTAGAACGTGTGGTGATGACTCAAAGGCGTGAAAGGGCGTTCTGGCGGGGGGGGGAGGGGGAGGACGACAATTGACGTTGCACACCCTGGGCGGTACCTTGCCAACCTTGGCCCTGGTTCGATATGCGGGCCGTCGTCGATGGGGGTTTTGCCCCCCCCAAGTCCGCTCGAACAACCGTCACCTGCCCCCCGTCCCCCATCACAGTGATCACTCGTATGTTAAAAAGCGCTCGTACAGAGGTTTAGCAGCTGTATGCTGAGGCAATCCACACTTGCACGTCCGGTCAATGCAACCAGGCCACTTTAGTACTATCTATTAACTTGAACAGCAACGCCAAAAGGCAAGCCCAGAGCCGACGTGCGCGCTTGTGCCTTGCCTTGCCTTGCTTGCCTGGCCATTCCCTAATCCCTCCTCCGCCCAACATCCTCACCACCTCTTCTCCTCTCTCTCTCTCTCTCCCTCCCTCTCTGTCTCTCTCTCCGTCTCTCTCTCCCTCTCCCTCTCTCTCGCCTCCCCTCTCGCCATCCGCTCACTCCCTTCACAATCCCTCTCCGCTGTAGAATGAAATATTTCACCCTTCATTCTTCTTGCGGCAGCCAATCGTTTCACCTAGGAACCTAGACACCCGTGCGTAGCTTGCTCGTCTTTCCCGGTACCATTGCGCTATGACAGTCTGACCTTGTCAGACAGATAGGTCCTGCTCTCTCACACCAAACTTCTTTGTTCCGTTACGCTGTCACTCCTCTACCCCTCTGCCAACACATCACCAGTCCCGTAACTGGACATTGTCACTGCCAACCGTTCATTCAACGCACCGTCGCTGCTTGCCTGCAACTGCCTCGGTGCTTTCCTCCATGCAGCAGTTCCCTTGACACTTCCTCTGGTGTGAGACGCACACCTCCACGAAGTCATTCAAGACACTGCCTCGAGAGCATATACCATGGCTGCCACGGCCAGACCCTCCTCCGCAATTGCCCTGCGTGGGGCCCCAGACAGCGACATCGGTACCAAAGATGCCAAACACACATGCGTCCAGGTCATGCAGCTGGACATGGCCCAGGATGTCGTCGACGAGTTATTGGAGAGTGCGAAGAATGGGAAAGCTCCCCAGATATTATTTGGAAGGACTCCTGTAGGTGTCTTTGTCCTGTTGGGGTGGTGGAGCTTGTCTCCGTTTACCTCCGAGGACCGCTTTTCCCAAGAGTGCCAGTCCACTGACAGCAGATTAGCAACTCAAGTATGGCGACAAATCCCGTATTTTACAGACAGGCTCTGAGAGCTTTCGATATGAGTTGTACCAATCCAGCGGTGCTGGTAGCGACAACGAACTCAAATTCATCGGCTTGATCAATCATAATCTGGTGGTGCAAAAGGCAGAAGAAGTCACAGCGGGTGCAGATGCTGCTTTGGAACAGTTGAGGAGTCAAATGGCCGCGATATCGGAGTCGAGGGAAGCCAATAAGTATGTCGTCCAGATATGCTCGACCCTGTGCCATTCAGTTGCGGTGTGAGGAATGGCCGGTCACCGCGATTCATCCCTAGTGGCCCGTCAGCCCCCTCCCTTCCCCCCAGCGCTTGGTCATGGCTTCACCGTTGCTATTTCCACTCTTCTCGGTTATACAGATGCTAACAAAGGCTTTAGAACGATCGTCGGAAATGCCAGCCCTGCGTATACCCCCGGCCACCGCCGATTCAACTCGAAATCCCTAAAACCACAGCACTTCAAGCCGGATTCACACGTCAACTCTCCTCTTCGATCGACGGCCTCTTCTCCTGCTATGTCTCTCTCTACCCATATGGCGTCAGCGCCTACCTCACAACCCAGTGGCGTCAAGCCGGCCTATCTTCAAGCTATTCGATATGCAACTGTGCACTTGGTTGCCGCAGGACCTCACTCCGAGGAGTCAATTATCCATCACACTCGTTCCTCGCAATCTGACGTCCGAGATATACTTCCGAAAATAGCGAAGAGAAATGCGGCCAATCACTGGCAACTGAGGGATAAGGCCTTTAAGGAACTGGACCCTTTCAACTTCAAGTACACCCTCGATGAGACCAGGCAAAAAGCAATTGACAATGCCATCAAAGCATTCGACCGTCTCCGACTTGCGAAGGATGACAAGCTCTGGCAGATCCTTCTCCCGGTAGAAGATCGTGGCAAAGGGAAGTGCCTTTCTCGCCTCAATGTTCAGGCTCCTGCACAAAACCCTGGCACAGCTTTGCGCAATTTTCCGAAAGCGGCGGATAAGAAGCCTACTACCTCTCAGAAGAGTGACAGAAAGGACGGGGAAAAGGACGGAAAGAAGAGCAAGGGGGGCAAGGAGATCAAGGAGAAGAAGCCAGTCAAGGGTGTGGTGGACAAAGCTGCTGTGCCCAAGCAGTCAACGGTTTCCAAAGTTGCTACCGCTTCAACGGAGAAGGCTTTTGCTTCGAAGCAGTCAATGGTTTCTAAGGCTGCCACGCTTTTGGTCACTGAACCTGCCAAACCACGCAAACAACCCACCGGCACTGGCGCTCCTGTATCACGGCCGAGACCACAGACTTCCGCCAAAGAAGTCCCAAGAGAGCGGGGCCCGAGGCCTCGCAAACCGGCCATGCCAGTCAACACGAAACCTAAGAACCCGTCGCCACTCTCTGTATCTCCGCCCGTCAATGCTAGCGACTTTGAAGATGGCCATCCTGTCCACAAAGCTCTCTCGGCCGCTGCCTCACCAGCGAAGAACTCGTTGCAATACTCAACAAACGGAAATTCGGACCGCATCCTCAAACGTAAAGCGAACGACCTAGATAGTAACATTCACGAGCACAATATGCCTAAGCAGCCCCGCAGGGAAATTGCAAAGGCCAATTACCCCCCCCTAAGTAACGGCAGAACTAGTGCCGCAACAGTTACCTCAGGCAACTCACTCAAGCGGAAAGCGGCGGATGAAACCTCGACCACAAACAATCCTCCCGTTGCTAAGCAACACAAGATGAACGGCATCGATACCAACGCGGCTGCCCGCTACCACACACAGAAGAACAACGGCCATGTCTCTCCTGGGGACTCGTCTTCTGCCACCACGTCCCCTACCGTTCCGTCCCTGAGTTTCCGCCAGACTGTCGAGTTGAGCCGGAAATTCGAAAAGTACTATAAGAGATACGAAGAGTTGCATTACAAGTTGGCGGATTCTCCCACCTCACCAACAGCCGAGCAGAGGGAGGCCTTGATGAAGATGCGGAAGAAGTTGGAAGAGATGAAGCGGGAGATCAAGACTGGAGCTGGTGTCAAACATTAAAGGTTCGACGATGATCTGCCCCGGAGAGGCTGTGGGTGCTCTGATGATTGGATGTTGATGGAGAACAGAAGAAAGAATGGCAGGAGTGTGCATTATGGATCCGACGGAGGTATCAAATGCTTTTGATTTTTGCATGACAAACAAATTGGCGACGGTTGCATGGACCCGGAGTTCCCGGGTTTTGGCTCGGTGTTACATGGCTCACTCATTCCTGATTACAAACGACGGCGTCTTGGTTTTCTCATTCTTGCATTGGAACGGAGTATGGCCTGGGATGGGCAAAATCAACTCGGGAATAACGGGCATATTGGTCGGTGTTTTTTTGTTTCTGAACTATCGACTGAACAGAATTGGGCAATGATAGCCCCTGAAACATACATCTAACATAGTTGTCAATGTTAAAACATGATTTCATGCATTGCAGGTTTTTACCATTTCGGTTATTCGTGAATCGAGTGTCTTAACGTGGTGAAGTATGTCAAAATCGGACCTTGGAGATAGATATTGGCATAGTTATTTGTTGCTAAAGAAAACTCTACATTCTGTCTTTATTTCAGATGTATAAAACCCTTGCTAAGCCTCTAATATATTACGTTGTGGTTGGTGCCTAGTCTATACAATACGTAGTCCTACAGTAAAGCTATATCTGATTCCGAAGAACCGTAGTCTAAGACGTCGCCTCTGGACTTGATGGCCCTCTTTCTGCTTCAGCGTCGTCGACGGCGAACTTCTGTAGGTCTTCTAAATTGACGTCTTCTAAAGCTTTGATGTTGGTTCTGGAGAGATAAACTCTGCGTTCATGTTTATTAGTATTCCGCTCCAAACAGATCGAATAAACAAATCCAAAACAGCGGGGTTGGGAACGAAATCGTGTGGACGGCAGTCTCCTTCCCACTCTTTCTATCCTTCCCCTCTCCCCTCTCCTCACAATAGAGAAAAGGCATGACTTACTTCGGAACCCTCGGGTCGTCGTCGCTCGTCCGCGCTTTAAAGGCTTCCAGCCAGCGGCGCGCGCAGAGACACCATTTGCAGCCGCTAGAGAGGCCGGCTCGTCGTAGGTCGTTGCCGCGCGAGGCGGAGAAGTCGAGGAAGGGGGTGGTTAGGATGGCTAGGTATGTTATTTAGGGGAGGGAAGAATTGGGAGAAGGCTAACGTAGGGATTAGAAGAGCGGAATTAGGGAGGGGAATTAAGGAGGGGCATTAGGAAGGGGCATAGGGGAAAGGGTAGAGCGGAAAGAGAATGGGAAAAGGAGGGATGGATATGGGCAGAGTGGAACTGAAGGGGATTTACCTGCTACACTATGGTTACCAGTATCAGATTCCGGGACTTCGCAGTAGCCGGTCCGTGTGAAGCCTGTTAGAGGGGAGGTGCTGTGGAGGCGGAGGGGTTGGTTGAGTACTATGGACTGTTAGGCTTTGGATTCGACGTGGTGTGTGGGACGAGGGCGGATTGATTTGATGTGATATATGTACAAAGTACGACAAGGCCATAATTTTATAGAAATGGAATTGTGTAAATGGTAACTAGATTGCTTTGGGATATGTATTGCTTGTCCTGTGATAAGGATGGTACATACCATTCTTCTCCGTCATCCCTCTCTCCTTCTCCGCACTCTTCCCCAATATCTCCAAATTCTGCTTTCCCACCTCCTCTCTCTCAAACCTCTCAAACAATCTCTCCAACCGCTCTTCCTCTCCTATCGGTAATCTTACATCCACAATCTTAATATCTCTGACTTGTGCGAAGCGTCGTGTGGGTTGCCCTCTGACTCTCATAAGGGAGGTGAAGAGGTTTTTGGGGAAGGGCATAACAGATATACGTTTAAAGGGAAGAAATCAATTTAATAGGGTTGAATCCGATTAATAGGAAGGAGGTTTGCTATTGAAGGTTTAGAGATGAAGTTAGAAATTGAGTTGTGGCGTTGATCCTCGGGCCTGTAGGGCTGATGACGAACATGCAGGGAATGCGGCGATGATCGCGGGGATGGTCTGGGGCCGGGGGTGTGGGGTTGAGATATCAACAAGTTCGCCCATAACGAAACAGACAAAGGTCAATCATTTTTGTCTTATTCTTATCATTTCGTTAAGTTGAGGTCCTTAAGCGAAACAAGTGAACAAAACTGTCTTAAAGTCCGACGCAAACTTCAACAATCAAGACATTGGGATAGAGGATCGCAATAGGCTAAATTAGAATAATTGTATAGCGGAACCAACGGTTTTTGTTCCACTCTTTACTTTAACGGAAAGCAAGAAAGTATATATATAACTATATCTCCTAATTATTAGCTCGAATACCCGCATTCTTACTTCTAAAATGAGTCTCTGAATGTGCATTGAACAAAACCATGCACGTGGCCGGCACACTTCCCATCTTCCTAAACGGGACATGAATAGGCGCCTTTGAAAAGCCAGAAACAGTTCCTGTGACAAAGCCAACAAGGTGTGGCGAAAAATATTAAATGCAGATAGCTTCAGAAAAAGTCTCATGTCGCCAATTGGAACTTCTTTTCGCTCTGTATATCATTGAGAAGCGGTTTGTTGATCCACTCTCCCATTCCGCCTTTTTCTTTACAACAAAGGATTATAAGGTGAAAACAAGACTATGCGGCCCATGAGTTTCACGTTTCCTAGCCGGCAAAATATGTCCAGCGTCGACCTGATACCAGTTCAGCGAGATTTCCTTAATCAACCTTCCCCTTACCATGACAATTTCCATGAGACACCTATTCCACATCGCCCTACACACAACGATCCCATATCCATCTTCTTGAGATGGAGGTGGAGACCCCAAACCATACTCTCAACCTTAGGCCGCATCCGCTATGCCCACCCTTCCACATCCTCTCCCGATTCCCCGGAAAATAGTGACACTTCTCCCGAACAAGCCGAACCCAGATCCCACCCAATCTACTCCGACGAAGGAGAATCCGCTGCAGACCGCTGGCTCACTCTCCTCTTTCTCTTCTTCCTAATGTCCCTTATCTTAAACTTCTTCCTTATCTTCAACGGCGCCATCCGGCCCGACGCCAATCCGCTCGTCTTCGCCACATCTGGAAAACCTCCGCATCCCCCGTATCTGGGATATACGATGCATTCGAAGGAAAAGAATTATACGTGTTGGCAAGCCGAAACTAGAGAATTGGTCCCACATTACGAATATACGGATTTGAGGGAGATGTATGATTACCTATGGACTGAAGAAAAGGGTGGGTCGGGTGGAATTCTCTTTAAGAGAACGGAGAAGGGGGATTGGGGAGGAGAGAGGGTCATATTCGGCATGTTTCATCAGCTGCACTGCCTGCATGCGATCCGCACCGCGCTCCAGCATCGCCCACATCAACTTGAGGTATGGGAATCGTCCTTAGATGAAAAACAGTGGCTCCAATGCTTTGACTACCTGCGACAGGTTGCGCATTGTAATGCCGATGATACGTTGGAATCGGTGGATGGGGATGAAGGTGGATATAACAGTCCAAGGGTTTGTAGGAACCACAGGTGGTTGTATGATGTTACGGCTTGTGGGGAAGAGGGTTGTGGGGGATTGGGTTTTTGGAATGGGAAAGGAAGTGTGGGATTGAATGGTGAGTTGAATGAGAGGGGTATATGAGAGGGGTATATGAGAGGGGTATATGAGAGGGGTATATGAGAGGGTAGAAAGGGGTATGAGAGGGTACAATTGTGATAGAAGAGACGATGTAATTTAAATGAATGGATGGAAGTTTATAGAAAATATATGAGATAGAAATGGATGCTCAGAAGATATAAGAGGACAATATAATGTCCCACTACCACCCCAGATTTGCAGAAGGTTCCCATCTTGCTGGTTAACTCCTTAGAAGGCATTATGCTAGCCTCGTTTACGCTAACCAAATCACATCGGACTCCTCAGCTTGTTTCTTGTTCTCATCATTAATATCAGCAAAGTGGATCCTACATCCGAACCACATTCATACCCAATTCCATTACTCCACCCCCCCACCCCCCTCCCCAACAACCCTCCTCTCTAAACTACACCGCAGCACCCTCCTCTCCCTCCCGACCCCCATCCCCTTCAACCCATCATCCTCCCGATCCCAATATACTGCCCACCCCAACCCACCCGTCTCCTCTTCCACCACAACCAGACTCTCCTCTCCACAAAGCGTCAACCCAGCGCCCTCCTCATCACCCGTCCAATCCCAGGGTCCGACAACGTGCTCGCGAGCTACAGCACGCGGGCCGTATTTAAGCTCAAGAGTGCGGGTGTCGGCATAGATCCAATGGAGCTTGGGTTTGGGGGAGTTGGATGTGGATGTGGAGGAAGAGTCGGCGACCTGGGGGGATGGAGAGGGTGGGATTGTGCTTACGAGGCCAAGGAGGTGAGAGGTGGGGATGGATTGAGGAAGGGAGGATGTGGGGAAGGGGAGGTAGAAGCCTGTGAAGGGGTGAGGTGGGAGTTGTGAATGTGGGAGTGATGTTGGAACATTGGTTAGGGGGTCTTTGGGCCAAAGGTAGAGCTGCATAGTCTTCAGTGATGAATTGATACAGAGGTTGCCTTAGGCTAGAGTTGGATAGACACCTTACCTTCTCATCCCTCAAAACAACAACAGCACCATGCACCTCGTCCCGTTTCCGGGATTTGGCATCACAATAGACGTCCAGATAGAACGGAGTTAAACGGCTCTCGGATTCGGCACCTGCTTCATCGTCGAAGAGGTGTTGTTGATGGACTCCTTCGGCGGTGCCGAGGGCGGCAGGTATTGCTGCCAGGGTCAGTAGGTCGAAGACCATCCTTACACTATGGGAGAGTCAATCCAAGTTGTTATTCTGATCAGATGAAATATAGACAGAAATAATTAGGTCATTATAGAAGCTGCTTAAGGCTGAAGTTGAGTAGAAGAGCACGGGTGTCATTATTGTGTGTATGTAGGGTCTAAAGCTTTGACCACCTATTTGTAGAGGTTAGTTTGCCGTTCACAGTTCCATAATTTTCCCTATTTGGTCCAAGCGGAAGCAATGTTACAATCATAATTAACAACGGAAACATACGGCAGGGACCTCACTGGTATCTGAGAACCGCATTCTATTAGTTCCTCCTTATCTCCAAAATCTCAGCTGATGGACTCGTAATAGTCCCTCCACCCAGGAAGGCCGTCCTTCTCAATATCGAGATGAGTAATGCGCTCGAAATTGATCATGTAACTAAAGCCGATGGATCAATTATGTAATTTATCATGTTTCGCCTAGAGTACGATCAAGCTTACCATTTCCGTTCTTTTTCATACCACGTGAGGTTCCGTAGACCCTGAGAGTGTTGCTCCATTCCTGACTCTCAGACTGAACTGAATCAGGCGTGAGTATTTAACGGCAATATATAGGGGAGTAACTTACACCAAGTCTTTGTTGAAAGCCTGGTGGATTGCATCCCTCTCAGTGACTGGTAGTTTCCTAGCCAGGTGTCAGTAAGCATTCTCCCGAGCATCTTGGTCATTACGGTCTAACTGATATAGCCTCCAATAACCGCATGAAAATTAACTGGGTTTCGCAGTGCCGAAAACAAAATCAAATAAGCCATAGATTGTGGGTACATTTATGCTGTGGATACTGACAGAGCGCATTATTTTCGTCAGTCTGTGTACTCTGGGGCCCGTAACTAGGCTCTGTACCATTTCAAGAAGACCACGTATGCGGTACAGCCCTTTCAGGGTCACCACATCCCATGGATCTCCATTTACACCGTATTTTTGGCCTCTAATGTCTTCTTATCATCCTGTGCAGGCCTCTGAGTTAATGTGAATCCTAAAGCTGTGAGTATTTCGCACCAAAAGGGATGAGGAGCGCTGACTGATACCTCACTTTGAGTACAGCCTTATAGCCCTCCTCATACTCCCCCAAAGGATCCTCCACGCAAGAGCAAGCAAAGAGTTGTCTAACTTCGCATGGTGGCTCCTAATCTTGACGCCTTTTCGACAGCGGTTCCTCGATTTTCCTTCTAGAGCTATCGTCCAGAGTAATAACACGATTTGAAAGGCCTCTTTACCCCCCTCATCAGTCAATAATAGCTCTTAAGAGGAGGACTGCGTTTCCTTTGCTGGGTGTTTCCCAGTGATAGCGGGAGGTATCGGTGTCAGGGTGGAAATTACTACGAAGTGTTGCACTGATTCCTGATTGTTCACCCAAAATGCATACTTACCAAAGCCTCATGAAATTTCCGTTTCATCTTTGCCTATAGAAAAGTATATTTACAATAATACAGAGCCAATATATTATTATTATTATAATTCAATTTAACGTGCTACCTGGTTCCCAGTCGGGTCTATGAACACGTAATATCAATGTGTAGAGCAAAGTAAACCCGACACCAGAGGAGTCTCCCTCCAACGTCCAAAATCTTTACCTTTTCCTCAACCTAAACCATTCTAATATAGCTATGGTGAGTTATTTCACCAGACACTAGTTGCTATTCCCTATCTGCCAGTGCTGCCGCTCAGGCAACAGAGAGGTTATTATGACACGGCCTGAGTTAGTTGGAAGGGGGCCCAGTCCCCTATATTCTCTTTTGTAATAGCCCTTGCAACTTGGAAGTGTTCCAGAATGGTTGTTTCTAGGAGCCATTGCGCAGCTGCTCTTGCCGTTCCCTTCTCCTTCAACATCTCCGGAAGCTTTGTATAGTGCCTGTCCTTAAAAGAATATTCGCACGGGGCTGGATGTAGTTGGGCAGAACGCCAGGATATGTTGGAGTGTTTGCCATCCGGTCCTACATGGACAGCCTGGGGTGATTCCCGGAACCCCAATCCTCGCTAGCCAGTCATTTACTCCAAGGGCTTCAGTACGAAGTAGAAAGACTGTAGTTGCTTCATGTTTAGGAAGACCGTCATAGAGATGTAGCGGTTGGCTTTCACATCCCCCCACCCAGGTGGCTGCATTCTGGTCAGCCTTATTGGCTTCCCGCTGCCACCTCCCTTTCAATGTCGCCAACACTGCCTTGTCGATGGCTATGTGTTTGCAATAGCCCTGGACTGTTCTGCCCTACTTTGATCTAGAGCCAGCTCTTTTAACAACTTCATATTTTTCGGCCGCCCCTTGTGCTCTAGATCGAAGCTGACCGATTCCAGTGGCGGGTTGTTCAATCTGGCGGGTAAGACGTACCTTCTGTAGCTCTTTTCCAATTCGCCAGAGCCAATATATTGCCTGATTTCTGCTCCTTATTGGAATCGTACGTTAATGTTACGCTGGCGAGAAACTTGCGAGCCCCTATGCACTGGTTGGTAGTGGACTAAATGTCAAACATAATTGTGCTTTGATGAAGTGAGAGTACAGACGGGAAAATCTTAGACTGGTTTATGGTGGCCCCAATGAGATTTATGTATGTAAGTTACGGGGAGGAAGTGCGACCTAACCGGATAGATGGCCGCGTCCACACGTAGTCCTGTGATATAACTAGACCACTAGACCAACCCCTTTTTAGGCAACCACAGCCCCAACCTCTAACATATCCCCAACATCCCCAGTTGGTGAAGTCATGCGGAGAACAGCCAAGCAAGCTATATTCCCTTTTCATGTAAGCCTAACAGAGTGACAAAACCAAACATATTCGCTTCATTGATTACGTTAAGTTACCTTCATGATCAATTATGCTAATTGAATAATGATTCGCTGCTCATGGTGTATATATATGGAGAGAAAGAGTTATATTACTCTGTAACCCGCCGTTCTTTTCCAAACCTATCGAATGATCTCTCCTACTTCCAGCCACTCATCCTCCATCATTTTCTCCAACCCAATCTTCACCTCCTCTATACGCCAATCCTTCTGCTTCACCGCTTCATCGCATTCACTTACCCATCAAGAACTATATCACCCGCTTCAAACTAACGGACCCAGATTGGCACTCTTATTGCAATATTGGCTTCGCGTGGTAAATCAAGGGCTTGCCTGGTCTCATTGGCACGTTGCATGAGACAAATAGTCTTTACGTAATTCAATATAAATTCGTACTTGACCCCCGTATTTTAGCATTTGATGGACGATTCAACTAATCGACAGCAACACGGTGACATTAGCTTATAAAGGAGAGGTGTGCTGGGGGCGCTATTGTACCGACAGCATTGACGAGATGCTCTAGACACGGGGATGATAGTTCTGTAGATGCTTAGGATACTTAGAACTCTGTCCAGTAGTGGGAAAACTTACCAGAACTGTTCATCCTATCCATTGGTCATATGCTCTTGATGAAGTCGGGAAAAGTGAATAGAGCTGCTAGATTCGATAAGGCAGTATACCAAGAGATAGTCGCCTGATTGGAGGAATGTTGGTCTGATATGTCATTTGTGGAAGAGAGATTAGAACACTGTTGACCCTTTTCTGTTTCTCCTTGCCATATACGCTCGCACCATCTCCTAGTCAGACCCTCTCTTTCCATAAGTTACAACTTTGGGAAAGTTACACCAAACACACCATCACGTATCGCATGTAGAGCATTAAACTCCCCGAAATCCTGGAATACCTAGAAATTTAACCGTCCAAGTTGGGTAAGAAGATCTACCAGCTAAATAAACCCTCCCTATGATCACGACTTCTCCACCCCTTCCAGATAGATATGTGACATCCGCGGCCCCGGATAATTTCTCGCACCGTACACAAGCCACCAAAACGTCGTCAAAGCCGTAACACCCACCAGAATAACACTATTATAATTCATACTCTCCGCCGATGCCGGGAGAGCGAATGCTAGAAATCTTGTCAGCAACCCCTCTTTTACAACAACTACTCCCAGCTAGAACTATACTAGAGAGGGGGAAGACTTACGGAAGCAAAACATAATATCAAAGAATATAATCAGCACGACGGCAATTCCACTCACAAGGAACCCCCACCGGCCCATCCAAAACGGACCTGGCGGCACATTCTTCCTTCCTGTCCACAGATTTGGAGCAATAGCAAGCGCATAACTCACACTCGTCAGAATGATAAAGCTCCCCGTTAGATCTGTAAACCCAGTCTTGCTCCCCAACGGAATCGCCCCTAGCGCGCTCGTCACCAACGAGCACATGACCGTCGCGGGAATAGGGCAACTCAGGGTCTCGTTGACGCGGGAGAAGAAGGAGTGAAAAGGGGTGGCGGAATCACGGGCGAGGACCCACCAGGTGCGACCGCAGGTGAGGAGCGTGCCCACAAGACAGACCATAAGGGAGAGGAAGACGATGAAGAGGAGGCCGAAGGTGCCGGCGCGGCTGCCAGTGGCTTGCGAGTAGATGGCGGCGAGGGGGAAGGCGCCGTTGGAATTTATGACGGCGTCAAGGTCGGTGACGGAGTAGAAGAGAGCGATGGCGTAGAGGAAGGCGGCTGTAACCATTTAGTAGTCAGTTCGCTTTCATGAACAGTAGAATATTGAGAGTCCTACTCAAGAATCCCAAAATAATCTGCGCTGCGACACCCTTAGGCAGATCGACCTTAGGATTCGGCAACTCCTCCGCCAAATGCGTAATAGAGTCCGGCGTCCCAATCGTAAAAGCCCCATTCAGAACTCCGGTCAAGAACGCCACTCCCGGCGTCCAACCCGTAGTATTTTCAAATTCTTTCCACACAAACGAGTGGCTCGCATGTTTCTTTGGCATAACCGCCAGCACAATGATTGTCACAAGTCCGCCGCCCAACACCAGTATCAGTCCAACATTCTGTAAATGTGGAATCAGCCGGTTGCCGAAGATAACAAAGGCTGTTATGGTCCATGTGATCAAAAGATATGCGATGTAAGTGTGCCATGGGTGAATCTCCAATTCTGGATGAAATACGGCGTAGAGCTGGGTACAGACACTGGCTACGATCTGGGTTATGGAAGCGTAGTCAAAGAGCCAGCCGGCAAAATTGATGAAGCCGGTGAAGAAGCCTAGAACGCGGCCGTAGCGGGGACCGGGCGTTACTGATGCCCAGTGGTAGACGCCGCCGGAGGATGGAATTGCGGATGCAAGCTGAGGATGGTTCAATTATATAAATCATTGGATGTGTTTCGAATCGATTTATGATACTTACCTCAGCGATACATGCGGCGACGATAGCATAGTAGCAGCAAGCCACAAGGACCTCATAGAGCACGCCTGGGGGGCCACCGTTTGCTATTCAGGAAGTTAGCGGTAGGTAGACGCTATGCCCAAACCAGCGGGACAAACTGAAAGAACCTTGAATTGAGTTGAAGGAGCCTACCAATTGCCAGTGTAACTGAGCCACCTAACGCTATCCAAGCGTTATCAATAGTTCTAGACAAGATATTTAGCAGACAGTTCTCGTACTTTGCTTCAGGACTGCTCTTACAATGCTAAACCGCAAATCCCCAGCAACCCATACTGTCTTTTCAACTGATCTTTATGACCTGACGCATTCAATGCCACACCCTCTTCGATGCTAATAATGGTTCCACGCCTCGCCTCAAATTCATTCTGCCTGTCGACCTTTTCAGGGTCCGAAGAATGGACTTTTGAAGCCATGATGATGCAATGTTGGTTGAGAATAGGGGAGATATTGCGAATACTCAAGAAGGAACTGGGAAGTATCTTTGGTCCATGGGGTTTTCAATGCCGGCACTGTCGCAGGTCCAAACGATAAGGCCCAAATTCAAGCGACGTGCAGTTAAAAGATGAACTGAGAAACGACGATCAAAGGAACGCAGTGAAGTAAAGTGAGTGAAACCAAAGCTCAAGATGCAAAGCGAATAGAAATACAATTGTTCCAATTGATTAGAATCTACACAAGTAAGCCTCTTACACAATTGCACAACGCCTCCGCACGTGTAGATTGCCATCTAGGCTCCTCAATTGCATCTCTGAATCTCTTATCTGTGAAAAAGAGCATTTACCTAACCGCTATCGGCAGGGATCCAGCCCCTGTATCTTGTTGTATCTGGGTGTCGCTTGGCACCTGCATCGTGGGGTCCATGTCGGAAACATAATAAGCCATGTAAGGTTCGCTGCGGAGTCGCTCCATTTGCTGTACAATCGTGGTTGTATTCTAGCTTGACTAATGGACAGTTGTCTCGAAGGCAATTCATGTCCGCATCCTTGGTTCTGATAGAGACAGTTATCTCCTCGGAAGAAGTGTGCCAGAGTCTGGATTCTGCCCCCAATCCTTTCTGAGAGCGAGCAACGACACTTTGTGCTGTTGTCAATTGCCCTACCGATTGTAAGAGCCGTCGTCTTTTAGATTGTTAATCGTGAAGGGTGTCTAAGGAGATCTGGAAAGATAACACCCTGATCGTCCAAAAGCAATAATGAGAGCGCCACTTCCTTATCACGACGTTGGCTGAAAAGCTCCCCTGTAATTCAGTATGATGAAACAGTGCGACGAAGTGAAAATGGGGAAAGCATGACTGGTGTAAGATGATATGGGTTTGATCAGATACTGTGTGAGGTGTGAAGTGCATGAGTTCGGGAGAGAGAAGGGATTTGGGGGAACCTGGAAAGGCTCGGGAATAGCACGTGCCCTGGCTTTTCCTCTGGTAGGCTAACCCGTTTGGGTATGGATATATACATCCAAAGAACAGCTCTCAGGCCTATCTTGACGTCCGATCTGAAGGTTATTCGCCTTACCTTAACAAAGCTTTGAACGTGTTATCTCGGCTGCAGAGATAAAAAGAATATAAACTTACTGCTTACCTATTCTTCTTTGTTCCAAGTTCCAGCGAAATATTTAAGATGAGTTATAGACCTGAGACTTCTTTATCTAAAGCTCTCAATTGATATAGTAGGAATAACAATGGGAGGTACAAGGTACAGAGCAGATTGTAGTCAAGAAGAACAACAACCGTGCGTCAGGAACAGAGAAAGATTACCTTAGCTAATGGGAGCAAAGTGACAGGCTTATACCAGAATGATCCTTCGGGCCGGCAGTCCCATCACCGCAACCTCCCCATGCAGCAGCCCATATACAAACGCTTCTCTAATAAGGTGATATGTTCCGTGTTCGTGCTGGCGTAAAACGAACGGAGCATTAGTTCCGCCTAAGATCCGGATCTCATCGTCCATTTTCAACGACTACGAACCTGTCCCGAAGAAGTTCATTTTAGTCCTCAAAAGCGGCCGTTTTTTAAACCCACCCATTTCGAATTAATATTGGAGTTCGGTCAAGCCGATCGGAGAGTACTTTCCGTTGAACATCCTCTCGATTACAGTGAAGAGCTGTCTTTGATAGACGCGATAGCAGTACAATGAGTTAGCGGGGTTTGAAGCGAGGAGAATATGCCATTCTGGGTAGACAAAGTCTGAAAGGGGCTTATGGTGCGGTTGGAACTCATCTGTGCTGGACTAAGGCTTCAGTCTGTGGTGAATTTGTAGATTGATAATGTAGTCAATGAAGAAAGATCCAGTGCGGGGGGGAGCAAGGTAACGTTTTACATAGGAGTTGGTGGTGAATGTCCGCCATAATATTTCAAATCGAGAGAGCGAGAGTTTTGTCATGAGGCACATGATGATATAGACCATTCAGAGATAAAGCGAGTTTTACGATGCTTGTTCACGACGCCGAGGGATCATCTGACTCGTCCAGCAATATTGAAATCTCTCCCACTCTATCCAGAAGATAGCCGTGCAAATTACCCTTCTGCATGTTAGGGGGGTTAAGGCGCCATCTCAGACCGTCGTGTGCTTTCCAGGGGGAATTGTTTCCGCGATATCGTAGCGGACAAGGATTAAGGTCCACAGCGTAATCTGGGACCCATGATGGCAGATTTGGTATTAATGTCCGAGAGGGATCTTGTTCATGAGACAGTTGCAAAAGATTCCTATAAGAGGACATAATGGCACAAAGTTGCCTGAGTGCACGCCTCCTGTACGCTAAGGTTATAGTTTGGTACCAAAGCCTTCGGGTCGTTTCGAAATGGCGCCAGTCTCTTATCTTCCAGACCGAAAAAAGCGTAGATTTATCTCTCGGATCGGTGGAATCGCAGAACCGGTGTGACTTTATAAGGGCCCACAGTGCTGGCTATATCCTACTTTCATATCTCGTGCAGAATACTTTTGTAAATCCCGGGGTGCTTCCGGAGTATGGGTATATGTCTCAACTTATTAGTACGGAGATGGTGATACTGTTTCGTAGTTATCAGAAAATCAATAGTCTTTGCAAACTTATCCCATGGTACGACCTTGGAGCCACCCACCATTAGTGTCTCTTTACTGAGGATTAGCCCTTGCACCACCCAAGCTCTTTTGAAACAGACGTAATTTATAAGAACAATGAAGCCGAGCCAGTTGTGATATGAAAGATCGGCCTGTCTCTCTGAAGATGCTGTCTCGTAAAACGAAGTGTATATAATGGATGACTATATATCTTTCGGCACATCAGAAATTCTGTTTACCGTTTTGTAGGCACCTTCCGTGAATTTGTCCTCTTTGCCCAACCACACGATGACACTATTAAAAGTCTTGAAAATCTCCGCCATTTGGGCCACTTGCGAGTTTCTTTCAGACACATTCCCTTGATGAACGCACAGGGCGTCTATCTAGAAATAGTTTGGGGAACCATCCTATTCACTTGCAGTAGCAGACCTAGTAAGTATCTGAAGTGCATCTCAGAGATTCGAAGTTATTTTGAAGATGCGCCCATTGCAAATGATGGGGTGTCGACGAGCTTGTCCAGAAATATGAGAAATTCGCAGGGAATGAAGCACATCTCCCTCGTAGCCACTTGAAACTGCAGGTCTATAAGCTGCATTATCTCTACAGAGCCTCCTGGTTAAGGATGGTGACTTCGGAACTGGTCCATGCGGAATTCCCCAAATGTAAGAGAGCGACGTGAAAGGAGGAGCGCGACGAAGATCGAGAGGTTGCAGCGAACAGCTAAGAGCCCGCCCGTCTGCAGATGATACTATTGCTAGAGAGTGGATGTATGTACTTGTTGGCAGAGGAACATATTGATATATCAAGCAGGAGATGCTGAAGGTTTGGAGAACTGCGGGTGTTACGGAGAAAGCTCTGATTTCGAATCCGCATGAAGTTACTAGATGATATCCTGGCAGGTCTCCACCTACTTCACTTACAGGGTGAAATCAATTGATTAAGTCCTTGAAGTAGGCTAAACAACAAAGACTGGAAGATTAGAGGTAGTCAAAAGAAGGTGGTTTGTGCCTTGGAACGATTGTCGGACATAGATAGGATCGTACCCCTGCCAAAGTAATACTGACAACGTGTTCTAACGTCCATTGTGAGGTTACAGATGGTTATCGGCTGTTTGCATGAATCAAGATGCGGCTATTCGGATGGGGAGAGATCAATCAAAGATAGGAAGAGTGGGTTGAAGAATTACGAACCACTTGATGGTGGTTACGATAAACGTCTGAACGCGGCCGAAATTGGCTTAGCGTGGTTTCCCCTCAAAGCGCTGGAGGAGCTGAGGTCGCCACGACGTAAACACTTCACAAGACGTCAATTCTGACAGCTGTATTGCGCACAAACCGGGGGAAGGCCATCGGTGCCGGACCGCCGTCCATGATACGCATTCTGGCTTATATATACCTCCTTCTACCTCACTATCCATTTGATCTAGTCACATAGATTGTCAAGATCAACTCTATACAAGTCATGGACCTTGACTCACAGCCCGATCAAGACGAACTACCGGATTACGAATCCAGCATAGCGCCCGACTACTATGGTGGTGAGTTCGAGATACCTCTGGTGACCTACCATCTCCGCTCTATCCACGACAAACTCCAGATATTAGTGCCTTTTGGGCCTACTCCCACGGCAAAATATCAAATACTGTCCCGGCCGGCCTTCCGCCTGTTCTCCAAAAAGCCTGACATAGAGATCCAAAAGACCGGACCGGGAGAGCACAATACAGACGACATTGCCTCGATTCGATTCAGTGATGATGGACCTCTCCCATGGCGGCCTCGCGCGCAATTCTGTTGCATGGGGCCACAACAGAATACAGCCACCTATTTCATGGAATCCAGGAATCACAGAGACTGGACACTATCTGTGGGGGGAACCTCGTTCGTATGGCGGCTGGAGCGAGGTCCAATCTCGCTCGAGTTTGGAGAAAAAGATTCGAGCATCGTCATTGCTCGATTCACGTATAGCGAGTACGGCACGTTGGCGGCGAATGGAGCTGAAGTTGGGGAACTGACCATATATCCGGATGCACTTTCAATGGATAGAGACGGTGTCGAAAAGATCATTTGTGGGTTACTGATTCCTTTGACATATTTCAAGAGGATCAAACGGCATTTCCGCAACGATACTGCGCTTCAAACAGGTTCCTTGACACGGACCCGTGTTCCTTCCCAAAGGTCAACTTTTGCGAATCACCCCACTCTTTGAAAGTGGCATGCCCGTCCTCCTTAGCCTTTCGATATTCTCTAGGTTTTCTACCAGACTTCCGCCGCGGAGACTGTTGCTTTCGAGATGCGGGGAGGGTGACCTAGCAGGGTGACCTAGCAGGGTGACCTAGCTATTAGAATCTGCACTTTAGTATTGGGCTGCATTCCAAAGTTTGATGTCATCGCTGGAATGCCATGATAGCAATGAGATACTCCGTTAGCAGAGAGAGGCATATGAGTTATGTGCTCGGATTGCGAAAATTGAAATAAGACGAAATGGGACGAAGTAAGAAATAATATTTTCAGAGCTGCCGAGGTCCGGAGGGACAGAAATAAACCAGTAGAAGGGGCCTAGCGAAGGCAGTACTGCATCCGCATTTTAGAGATATCACAATTCAGTATGACTCAGCGGCCCGATTTTATAATGAATGGCGTCGGTTAGTGCTTCGGCTCGGTTCCTTATTTATTAGTCTATTTAGAGAACGGAGATTTCATCGGGAGACGGGCGAACTCAATCCGGCGAAACGCATGCTGTCTGGTTGGTCGGGTTGGGGGAAATGAGTGTTAAAGACTTGCCCAAGGCCGAAAGAATTACGGTCTGCGCCGGCAGAAGGCTTGCCATAATAGGCGAAAATGACAATGTTCTCGAACGTATGATCAGCGGCGAGCTTGACCCTAAGAATACAAAATTCTAGCACTCAAAGTTCGCTCCCGCACGCCAAGTCCAGAAGCGACACCAGCGCTCTGGGAGGCCGAGGGTACATGGCAAACTGCAAACCGCCTTTCCGATCTGGATATAAAATACTCCGCATGTTGTAGCAGTCGGTTAAGGCCGTTGCAGCGTCACCACATAGGTGATGCGCGAGACATGTCCATGGTGGTGGTGTCGTGCTGGTCGGCCTGGACTTGAGGAGTAGGTCACTTGTGGCTGACGGCTCGCTTTGCACGCCCGTTTCCAGCTAGGCCGCGATTTGCCCCAAGCTGTCCAGCCCTCTTGAAAGTTCACGCGAATCACGCCCCAGCAGCCCAGCAACCCAGCAGTCCTGAAGTGCGAGCTAAGATAAACGGCGTTGGTCCTTGAAACCTCCATCCACTATTTTGCTCCCGTCTCCCTGAGCCTCGCTTCAACGGCACACCTCATCTCACGCCTCTCATTGCTTCTCTCCTACCCCTCTCTCTTCAACCCACCGAACCACGCGTTTCAGAAGCCCTACGTTGCATCTTGAGCCTGTTGTGCTCGTCCTCTCTTTACCGAACTCCCTGTCGTATCCTCGCGTTAATTCAGCAGCCGCCCTTCCCGCTTCAGGCTTAGTCACTTTGACCGTTCTCTCTGTCGCGACAACCTCCACCCTCTCCACCGTCGAATCGGGCGATCGATCTTCGATCTGTGACCACTCACTCACTTCAATTCCATCATTCTGCTGAAATTTTCCACTTCTACGCAAGCAAACCGCGTACACCACCTCTACCACCACCTACACCACCTACACCATCTCAACAAAGCATGAAAAAAAGGTAGCAGGGTTCCTCTCCGCTTGCACCGCCACCTCTCTTCCCTCCTTCTGTTCGACTCGGCTTGATCGGTTACAACGAAGCGGAGCACGATTTACACTTCGGCGGCAGTCTCCGGCCCGCAGGTACCATTTTTCTCAAGATTGAGGGTTTCAGCTTTGGTAGAGCCCTCTGCCTGCTCCGATGGTGAAAATGCGAATACCGATCCGCGAACAACTTGGATGTTTGGTCTTGCTCGCCTCATTGATTGGCCTGGCAGTCATTGCGATAGCAACATGGGTACCGTCCCCTCCTTCCTGGAAGAAATGATGGTCTTTACGAGCTTCTTTTACGGGCGCCTGCTAACGTCTCCTTTTATAGATCACGAATCACAATTTCGTCCTTTCCATACGGCGCGTATCCCCCCCCCCCTCTTCTTCTAGGAATTCCATTCTAATATTCACTGACAGTGCCACGCGTCTGTCGCTAACCGCTTCCTTAAAGGCCGCGCAGCTATCGTCCAACCTTCTTCTCATGCAATCCGCTGTGAGATCCACCGCTACCCGAGTACTCATCCAGTCCGCTCTGCAGCGATACAATGAAGGCAACAGTACACAGGAGAATTGGTCAAGGTCGGAAGAGGACCTCCAAGCAGTTTTTCAAGGAGACCAGAGCTCTACGTTACTCCTTCAAGCCCGCATATTTTCACTCACTTCATCTACCTGGTCCGTTATGAACGCCACCGCCGCATCGGTACAGAATATGATTTTGCCATACAAGTCACCATCGGGCCAAACCGTTCAACTGGGCGACAGCCCGCATGGATTCATACCGGAACTTTACCCGCGATGGGATTCTGTCACCGTTCCGATCAATTCTACATACAGCCAGACTGTCGCCAATTTCCAAGGCCGAACCATCGACCAAAACAACTACCTTCTCATGGGCCCATATCCTGTCAATAGTACCTTGTCTCTGGTATCGATAACCATGCCGATAATCAATAATACATCAGCCATCGATATCCTGGGTTGGTTGACTGTTGTCCTGGACGGAAGGCTAATCAGAGACGTGGTAGACGCGGAAGAAGGACTGGATGAGTCAGGTCTTACGATGATCATGGCCCCCAATAACGCCACGAACAAATTCGCCAAGGGTGTGGTGTACGATACCAACAATGGCAATCCGCCTGCGGAACAGTCCGTTCGATTTGCCATGCCCCCTACGAGCAGAGCCGGGATAACAGATCGACACTCGCACCATAATAGTACTGACAAAAACGAACCATTCGACTGGACGGAATTCCCTGCCATTCAAAAAGGCTTCACAAAGAGTACTGGTGCCACCAACAATGCGGGTAGCATCATCTCCACTCGCGATGAAGAAGGGAAAAATGTGGCACTAGGATATGCTATAGTTAACAACAAGATGGTCGATTGGCTCGTAATCGTTGAACAGTCCCATTCAGAAGTTTGGGCTCCTATCTATCTTCTTCGAAAAATCATCATTGGCTGCGTATTTGGGACGATGGGGGCGATGATCTTGCTTATGCTCCCGGTAGCGCACTTCTCCAGTCGTCCCATCCGCCGTTTACGGGACGCTACCCGGAAATCCGTTGCACCACCGGGATACTCGGACGACGACAGTCACAACGAACACAGTGGCCACGAAGACGACGAAACCCAGCTCGCTCGTAAGGAGGGATTTTTCGAGCAGATCAAAGGCCTCGGCCGAGGGCATAGAAAGAGTAAAAGGGAACGAAAAGAAGAGGAGCGAAGGCGGCAGTTCCGGATCCCTGGAAAAGTGAAAGACCGGAAACATTTCATACATGACGAGCTCACGGATCTCACCAAGACCTTCAATGAAATGACCGACGAACTCATGATGCAGTATGAGAAGCTGGAAGAAAGAGTTCAACAGAGGACAGCGGAGCTGGAACAAAGCAAGAAAGCCGCCGAAGCAGCCAACGAGAGCAAGACTCTTTTCATTGCGAACATATCGCATGAACTCAAGACTCCACTCAATGGTATACTGGGCATGTGTGCCGTCTGCATGTCTGAAGACGACCCAATTAAGCTGAAGAGGTCACTGGGAATCATATACAAAAGCGGAGATCTTCTGCTAAATCTCCTTACCGACCTTTTGACTTTCAGTAAAAATCAAGTGGGCCAGCAGCTGACCTTAGATGAGAAGGAGTTCCGACTACGCGATATTAGTTCTCAGGTGCTTGCCATCTTCGAAAGACAGGCTAAAGAGGGAGGCATCAACCTTGCTGTGAACTGGGAAGGGCCTTATGATGCCAACGTGGACGACAATGGACGGCCATTTGAGCGCGGCGACCTAGGCCCCTTCGGGGTTGGCCGTTTGAAAGACATGATTCTTTATGGGGATCAGCACAGAATCCTTCAGGTGGTCATCAACCTTGTTTCCAACAGCCTGAAATTCACGCCGCAAGGAGGGTCCGTCGTACTCACGATCCGGTGTGTGGGCGAAGCTTCACTTACGGAGAGTCGCAAAGCCTCTCTCCAGTCCAGACAGAGCTCGTTCCGAAACTCGCAATCGAAAGGTCGGACGCGAGCGTCAAGTACCGAAGTCGGATCTGGATCGGTCACGCTTTCACATCCCAATCGATTCGGCACCGCTAATTCAATCAATCCATTGGATAAACCAACAGCTTACGCCCATATGCTCCAACAGGAAAGGGCCGCGACGCCGCCACCCGGAAGATGGCTTCAGTTTGAATTTGAAGTCGAAGATACAGGGCCTGGTATTCCTGAGTACCTCCACGACAAGATATTCGAACCTTTCGTGCAAGGCGACCTGGGCCTGAGTAAAAAATTTGGTGGAACAGGATTGGGTCTGAGTATTTGCTCTCAACTAGCGACGCTCATGAAGGGGAATATTGAGTTGAAGAGTGAGGTTGGCCATGGAAGCGTCTTCACGATGCAGATACCTCTTAAGCACATTTCGAGCCGTGCCGACAGCACCGCCAGCTCGACCAACATGAGCCTCAGAGACGGGCAGGCCCGACAGAGCACATCAATGGAAGAAACCCGCATCCGCGCTAGTTCTGTAGATACCGCTCTCTCTATCCGGTCTGTTCCGTCTATTACGAGCAATCCTTCTGCGACAGGTCCAGTCCCGTTCGAAACCGACGCCAAGCCGCGTCTTGTTGGGTTGAGCCAGCCATTCTTCGCCACCAATCCACCACTGGAATCACCCAATTCACAGTCAGCAGCAATGGAACGAGTGACAGCTGAGGCTACACAGCGAGGAGATAAAGTCAGAGTTCTAGTAGCCGAGGACAATAAGACGAATCAAGAAGTGGTACTGCGTATGCTCAAGCTTGAAGATGTCTATGACGTGACGGTCGCTAAAGGTATGCTATGGCAGACGCCAGTGAACTTGGATCTAAACTGACATTGTCTAGATGGTCAAGAGGCACTTGACAAGGTCAAGGAGAGCATGGAACGGCAAACCCCTTACAATTTGATTTTCATGGATGTTCAGATGCCGAACCTAGATGGCCTTCAGTCCACGAGGCTTATTCGCCAGTCCGGATTCTCTGCCCCTATTGTTGCGCTCACAGCGTATGCCGAAGAGCAAAACGTCAAGGTATGTCTACATATGGTTGGTTGATACATGACACGTTGCTAAGTGCTTTCTTTCAGGAATGTTTGGATTCTGGAATGGACTTTTTCCTTTCCAAGCCTATTCGACGGCCGGCTCTAAAACATGTCTTGAAGACATACTGTCACCCAATTCCTGAGGAGGAAGGAGAAACAGTACCAGCCGCTCCTGCCGCACAACCCACTAGTTCGAGGCCGAACGGTGGTGCAGTACCCCCGCCAAACAAACCATCCCCTCTTACGAACAGTCCTCTAAATGCGGCGGCCACTTTCGTAGCTCGATCCTCTGGTGGAAACGAGACACCAGACATCTCTCCTATGTCATAAGATGACAAGCGCGGACATCATCCGACAACCTCTGCTTGGCCTGCATAATCGGCTTTTTTTCACCATGTAATACTCCTTTGATACCTTGACTTTTTGGGGACTTACATACGACCTTGTAATGCTCCTAAACCTCTTCTGGCATCTTGTTTATGCCATGTTTTCACTAACCGTGTTTGAATTCTTCTTTTCCTATCGGTCGGTCTTCTCAGTTCCCAAAAGAAACAAAGCATGGCGCTGGCTGGTGTATTTGACGGGCATTAAAGGTTTCTCGTTTCTCTTTTAGAGTTGGTCAAAGCTGCATATGGGGACTTTAGCGGCGTTTGGGTTGCGTATTATTTCTTCTTGATATCATATCCTAGCAAAGGGCATTGGATTTGAGATATACTCTAGAGTCGGGGAATGGATCCTGATGACTTTGACTTGTCTACGGACTTGTCTGGGAATTTGGATCTGAACTCAATTGAATCCATGATTGCGCCAAGCGTATCACCGAAGATTCCTGTCGTTGTTTTCGTATTGCATATGTGGGCATAACGTCTTGTTAACCTGTTTTTCTTGGCAAATGAAGTAGGATTTTGGAAGCTTCAATTCTTTTTTTTTCCGCAGTCTAATTGCTTGCTATCGCATTAAATACTTCTTATATTGGAGTAATATACGCATGTGTGGTCTTTTTCAATATATTTGCATGAGAGCGGTGGTTGAGGGTGCTCCCCCACTAGCGCGCGGGCTACAATATCAGCCGTTCAGGGGCCCCTTGTTCGCCTTTTTTCTAGCACACGTCAAACCCCCCCCCCCTCAGGTAGAAAGTCCGCCAATCTTTGGTTCCAGCTCACAATTCATCATCCACCAAACTCTCTTTTCCACCACCACTTTCCTTTTCATCTTCCATACCTCATCACCCACCACTACTAACACAAGCATTGTAAGGCTACTCGACTTCCGCAACCAACATTCCCAAGCTCAGCACACAGCCATTTGTGGCAGTTCCGCTCGTTTCCCAATCAGCTGCTGGACCTCCCCCCTGTCTGCACGCCCGCATTCTCCCTATCAACGTCGTGATCTGACATAATATTCCCAATTTCTACGACACCTTCTTCCTCTGTTCTCTCAGCTCCGGTATCACCTAGTCGATTGGAACTTAAGCAAGCCGACCTGCAGCGTGCGTGCCTCCATCTACTCCACCGGCGCGATTTCTCTCCTGCACAATGCACGCCGACGTGAGGAGGACCGCGGCAGTCTTCTGCTCCTTCCTTGCTCTTACCCAAGCATTTTACATACCTGGTGCGTCCCTCAAGCTTCCGTATACACTACATTAAGTGGATTGCTGACCTGTTGTCCCTATAGGTATCTCGATCAAGACTTATAAGGATGGCGAGACGATACCTCTCTTCGTGAATAAACTCTACTCGGACCACAGCGAGCTTTCCTATGCATACTCGGAACTGCCGTTCGTCTGTCCTATCTCCGGACGCAACAAAGTTGGGCGATTCACTAGTGGTGCGAGCCTGTCCCTTAACCTTGGCGAAGTGCTTCGGGGCGACCGAATTACCGTATCGGATTATGAATTGGTTATGGGAAATGATGAGGAGGCTCGGTACCTGTGCAGCCATACTGTGGATAGGGCTGGCTTGAAGAGGACCAGGGAATTGATCCGGGATGGTTATGTCGCAGAGTGGATTGTGGATAATCTTCCCGGAGCCACCAGCTTCCAAACCACGGACAAGTCGCGGAAATACTATGCAGCGGGATTTAAAATTGGCGAAGAGGTTCGCGACTCCCCGCTTGAGCCACCTCGGTATTTCCTGAACAATCATGTTACCCTCGTTATCCGATACCATCGGGCGCCGGGAAGGGACGGCGACCAGGGCAAGAAAGTTATCGTTGGTTTTGAAGTGTTTCCCAAGAGCATCGAAGCCGGTAATCGGACGGAAGATGGCCTTCCTACAGATATTCAGAATGTTTCAAATGGATTGGAGGTGATCCCGAGGTCAAACAGCACCGGCAAGGTTGATGACACAGACGATGCCACCTTGACGATTCCGTACACTTATTCGGTTTACTTTAGGGAAGACGAAAGACTAGAATGGAAGAACCGCTGGGACATGTACTTTGTAGCCCAGGACGACAGCTCCAACATCCACTGGCTCGCCATCATCAACTCCCTGGTCATTTCCGGGCTGCTAACGATTGTAGTTGCCGTCATATTCGGCCGCACAATCCGTGGGGATATCAAGCTGTATATGGAGAGCGGTCTCGATGAAGGAAAGCCTAGGACTAAGAAGTCACGGGGCACCAGGTCGCCAAAAAAAAGCTTCGAAAAGAATGGCCTTTTGGACCAAGTGGGCGACCTTGAGGGTGAAGGCGAGCTCTCATCCGATGAGGAGCTCGAAGATATCACTGGATGGAAGCTTGTGCATGGGGATGTTTTCAGAAGCCCACCATATGGGGGACTTTTGGCTCCGCTGGTTGGTTCTGGGACGCAGCTTCTCTTCATGGCTGCTGGGCTGTTGATCTTGAGCACTTTTGGCATCTTGAATCCGAGCTTCCGTGGCGGCTATGTTAGTGTTGGAATGGGCCTTTTTGTTCTGGCTGGCCTTTTCTCTGGTTACTTCTCTTCCAGGGTTTACAAGACTTTCGGAGGCCAGTTGTGGCAGAAGAATGTCTTTGTGACGGCAACATTAGTCCCAGGTCTCGTCTTCACCTCTGTCTTCATCCTCAACCTCTTTGTCTGGGCGCAGGCATCCAGTACGGCACTGCCATTCGGAACTCTCCTTGGGCTTGTCGCTCTATGGCTGCTCGTCCAACTGCCATTGGTCTATATTGGCGGCCGGTACGGATATGTCAAGGGCGGCGCCTGGACCCATCCCATCAAGGCGAACGTTATCCCTCGCCAGATCCCCGCTCAATCATGGTACATGAAAAGCTTCCAAGCCATCCTGCTTGCTGGCTTTATTCCTTTCGCCGTCATCTTCATTGAACTAATGTTTGTGTTTAAGAGTCTATGGCAGGATAAGAGCGGATACTATTACATGTTTGGGTTTTTGGCCGTCGTCAGCGTCATCCTGGTCCTTACGGTAATCGAGGTGACGATCGTGGCTACGTATGTGCAGCTTTGCTCCGAGGTATGTTTCCCCCCTAACTGCTCTTCTCACAACGTTTTTAACGCCATTCGATAGAATTACCACTGGTGGTGGCAGTCCTTCATTGTCGGCGGCAGCAGCAGTATCTGGATCTTCGGATATGTCGTCTGGTACTACTTCACTAAGCTCCATATCTCAGGTTTTGTGTCCAGTTTGCTGTTCTTCTGCTATGGATTCTTGGCTTGTGGGGTTTATGCGTTGTTGACGGGAACGATTGGATTTTTGGCGGCGTATGCGTTCGTGAGGAGGATCTATGGGTAAGTGGCACCATCGTGCTTGTCTGACTTTTCAATTGGGGGGTGATCGATGCTAATAAGTGTTGACAGAGCGATAAAAGTCGACTAGAATTGCACATTTTTGGAGTTGCAAATACATCTGATTCCTTCGAACGAGACCACCTTCCCTTTCCTTAGGTTCTGCTCGACGCACCAAATCCGTCTTCTTACAATATAATTTACATTTCTTCTCCTTTTTTCCCATAGCGCTCATCTTGGTGGCGGCGTTCGTATACACACAGGTTTGGAGTTTAACTGGCGTCTCTTCTTACGTTGTTTAGTTTGAGTAACCCTCCTAAATATCGAAGGGATACTCTCTTAAAGATTATCACTTTTTGTTTCACATTTTCTAGAGGAGACGTATATATTAATTGGATGGAAACTCATCATAGCTATATTGGAATGTTTGAGGGTGGGGAAAAGGCAAAGATTTTGGAATCTAGAGGGACATTCCTCTAGAGTCGGGTTTGCTTTG